>JANHGB010042829.1:60339-70651 GCA_026283785.1 Coracopsis vasa | reverse complement strand
CTGCCCTGCTGAATAAGCTTCTGGGATGGGCACAGACCTGCATAAACCCATGAGTGCACACAAATACGCACATACAATATCTGTTTCCAGGCACCAAGGAGCATTTTTAAGAAACTGGCAAGAGCAGCAGAGAAACATGTTCCGCCTCCACAAATACGACAGTTCATAAGCCCAGTTCAGCATGCAGCACGCTCCCAGCAACAGCTCCTCTCCCAGTCTACCCCCACCACCCTGGGACAAGGGCTGTGATCAGTCTCCAAAGAGGGCAAGGCTGACAGGCAAAGATGAAGCGACTAATGACTGCAAACGAATAACCATCAGCTTCATGCCAGCAGGTCAGTACTTCTTGTCCTGCTCTCCCTGGCATAGGTATCTCTAAGCCTTCACCCACTGTCTCCAAATCGGGAGACAGGCTTTAGAATTCAGGAACTGTTTTAAGTACTCCTAAATGCCAAACTGCATTTCAATTAGCCTTCTGAGTCCTTCTGCCTTTTCCGTGCCTACAGCAGGATGACAGATCTTAAGAACCATTTCCTTTCAGCAAAAAGCAAGATTCCCCTGCACTCTCCCACACTGACAAACGGGGTTTTAAGGGAAGCACCAAATATCATGAGGCCTAGGATGTTACCTGCTGTGATTGTTCTGTAACAGTCAATATCCTTGCAAAGGGATGAACAAGATCTTCTGGGTGTGGAGTATTTCCAGGTTTGCTCCTGAGGCTGTGGGCAGGGATTGCAGGCAGCAGCCAGTCTCCATGCTGGCCAGAGATGAGAAAGGGCATTACAAAAGAACACGGGAACAGATATGAGCAGCACATGCAGCTGCCCACCAAAGAAGAGATCTGCACCCATAAAGGTGAATAATCTGCAGAGGTACAGAGAGTGCAGGGTGATATAAAGCAATATGAAAAATTGGCCTGCAAATTTAAGTTCACACTTTCTCATGTATAAATGCACAGGGAGTCACATCCTCTCTGTGCCCCTCTCAGCATCTGAAGAGTATAAGTTAGAAGGATCTTGGTGGTGATGGAGCTAGAACAGGAACGAGCACTAAACCTCCTGACCCACGTCCTGTGGGGCAGAGCTGGGGCTCCTGGCCACCCCGTGCCTGCCACAGCAGTGAGCTGCAGGGGAGACATGTCTCTGCGCAGTCACACTGCAGTGCCCGCACCAGAACCAGCATCCACCACCACCAGAACTGGCTGTTTCCCGACAGAAGCAGCATAGCACGCATATGTGCTGACTGCTGTAAAAGCACATCCTCCTCCAGCAGCAACAGGGCAGCCATGAGCAGTGCAATGCAGCTCTCCTGCTACAAAGAGCAAGCAAAGATCTGCTGCCTACTACTGGCAAACTGAGAATCAGTGAGGAGGGCAGCACAAAGCCGAAATATGACAAATACCTGCAGGCTCTTGCAAGAAGCCTAGGGGATATTCTCATAGCTGGCACAGAAAATCATGCCTCCAAAGTTTGTGCATACAAAGCTCCCCACTCATACACCAAAAAAGCCAGTCGAGACCTTCAATCTGTGCAGGATAAGTTCTGGGACCTGATTTGTGACACACAACATAAACCCACAGGCTGTTTCACTGTCTCACTGTTTCACTGAAACAGTTCTCAAAGCATGAGAGAGAGTGGCTGGAGTATATGAAAAATAAAAGCTCATATGCCACAGCTGGGCTTTTTCTTCACCATCATTCAACACTGCAGAAACTGGAATCATCCTCCACAGCTTTGTGGACACCAGCAAATGCCATGCTGCAGATCGCAGTGTTCTAATGGTGCCATTTAGTTGCTCATCTCCCTCCAAAAAGATGTCAGACACTATGGGAATTCAGGGCTTATTGAGTGGTCAGACCTGGCATAGCATGGCATCCGGACAGTTTGGGTATGCCTTTGAAAGTCCCATCAAATCCAAAATTGCAGCTGAATACTACAGCTAGTAACATCCAAGAACAGGAGACAAACTAAGCAACCTATACACAAGGCATATCCTGTACCACACTTATACGTGCAGCATCCATGCTATGAAGGACAGCTCAAAAAGAGCTGATTGTAAAAGCAACGAAGGATGAGACAACCTGTGCTGAAAGGAGTTAGGAGCTTAGGCAGTGTGCAAGGGGGCACATGCATGTATGGACCTGCAAGAAAAGGCAGAGAAAGAGATCAAAACCAAAAAGGGAAAACAAATTGTTCTTCATTACCATAAATTATAAGAAATGTAACATGCCAGGTTTTTATGGTTCTTTTTATGGCCATTAGTAACAATGGTGGCTCTGAGAGCATCCATGCTGCTGCTATGGATAATTAAATCTTACGCTGAGGGCAGAAGCTGGGCCACCCAGGTCAGTCCAAGCAGGATTCCCATGTGGAGCACTAAAAACCTATTCAAAAGTGGGAGCAGGATGGGATTTGCTTGGTGGATGTGCTAGCTCTGGCCAGCACCAGAGACATACACTGAAAAGTCCTCCCCGGCAGCACCAGCCCTGTCCCTGCTGTCCCCTGCAGCCCCTGTGGGACATACAGCTCATGCCAGGCATGAGGCCATGGACAGAGCTGTGTGCTGCATGCCTGCAGCCCAGGCGAGCAGCCTCCAAAGGTGGTATTAGCTCAGACATCACCAAAGAGTCAGCCCCGATACCTGCTTTAACAGGCAGATACTCTGGGAACAGATGTGCTCCAGAGGAGCTGAGGACTCTTCTGCAGACTTGTCAGCAGTTTTGCCTTTATGAATCACAAGCAAGCAGAACAGTAAATCAACCCCCCAGTGCATGAAACAGACAGCTTGAGAATTAAGACGCAAAAAGTCAAGGAACCAAGAAGCTTGGATTCCCAGGGTGACATTAATTCTCACCACAGTCCCACAGGGCACATTTTAGTTTATGCCTTAATACAGAGCATTAATGTTGATGCAGAAAACTGAGCCTCTGCACGTCCCAGCTTGTGCATTTTGCTCCCAGTGGTTCCTTGTCATTCTAGCAGCCAGGCTTCCATTCACACAAAGCTGTCTCAGATTAACAGGATCTCGCACGCACCTGAATTTTCAGTGTTTAGCCAATTGCTCATCCATCCTCCCACCCCCAAACCAAAGCAAATCTGGGAGCAAAGAAAGCCAAGGGGCAGCAGCTTCTGGGCCAGCATCGGGTACAGCCCCAGGCTGCTTCTTGTGGGCAATCCCCACAGCACCAGCCTGTCCAGACAATGCATCTTCCACTGTGTGCCCCAGTTCTGCTGTCAGGCATGCTTAGGAGCAGCCAAATTTGAGCCTTCCACCCACTGTAGCCAGGGCTGATGGCACTGACAGGGCTGAGACTGGCTTGCCCATGCCACCTGACCAGTTTGCAGGAGGTGCGTGGTTCCACACAGATGTAGAGGCTGAGGCACACATACCCTCCTTGCATTGTCCTTACACATGAGCCTCCCAACAAGTTTCACTGTGACTTACATAAAAACAGCCTTACAAAACATCTGTTAGGCATTTATCACATAGGTCAGCCTGACAGACATTTGACACTTCAGTCCAGGTGTTGATCTCAGTCTGTGTCAATAGGGTGGGGGACACTTTGCTGTCCAGCCTTCCAACAAGACCTGCAGCTACCCAGCAGTGCTTGTCCTTTGACAATTTTTCATTAAACTGTGGGTACTTTACTACATGCTTTGTGCCTTAAATACCTCTTATTAGCATTTGAGTGCCTTCCCTCAGAAAGCTTGCAAGGCTCCCATTAAGGGTAATGAGAGTCACACTCCTGGGAGGCAAGGAGAATATATACCCCAACATCTCCTGGTTATGGCCTACTCTAACCAGTATGTCAGAGCATCATCTGCCACAGATTTATTACAGAGGCATTTTACAACAGGCTCTATTATAAGTTATTAAGGAATGGAGCAGCTTCTACTGTTCTTTCATTAAATATTAATAGAACATTTATAAACTGATCCTTAATTGAAAGTGTTACCTTTAATCAAGGCCCTGGTGATAGCAATGCGGCCTTTGGTAAGGCCCCTCTGGTAGTACTAAAACCTTTCACACGGAGATTTGATGTGCCTGTGGGTGCAGTCCTGCTCTGGGCACAGCGCGGCTCTGGCCAGTGCAGGCGCAGACAGAGCACCGGGCTGGCAGCTTCAGGTCTTGCTGCACAGTGCGGCCTGCTGCAGGCTCTGCACCCAGCCAGGCAACAGCCTGTGGGGCTATGTAGCTTGCTCTTAGCACACAATAATGCCTGTGCCATGAGTACCCCAGCACCAGTGGCTGGCACCAGTGGCTGGCACATTGCCATGCGCATCACACGCAAGGCACGTGGCCGCAGTCTGGTGCCCTGAGCTGGGTGCTGCTGCTCACCTGTTTTACTGTCCACAGTAAAGTGCTGCTCACCCTCCAACACACTGTAGACTACCCGAGCACTGCTCCCGTATGTGGGGTCATCAGCATCAGACGCCATCACCTGCATCACGGAGGTGCCTGCAGCAGGGACAAGGAGGAAAACAACGTCAGCGAGGAGGGGAGAAATGCAACACGAACCTCCAGGCCAGGGGCTGGCAGAATGGCTGAGCAGGGGCCAGCACTGATCACTCACACATGCTGATGGAAACGAGACCAGCTGAGTGCAAACGCAGCATTGCTTCCCTGCAAAAGCCCCAGAGCCAGGACTCCAGACACTGCTGCAAATGCCCCTTTTGTCCTGCAGAGTGGCAGGAGGGAGCAGGGGCTGTTGTCTAAGCAGGACCTGCTCGTAAGGAGATCACTGGTCTGAACAGCCAGCAGCTTTTCTCCCAGCAGACTTCTGCTGGACCATCTAGGAAGGAGCTGGGGATGAGATGTTACCACCACAGCTGCCCCTTTCCTGCCAGCACTGAGTGACACTGTCATCTCCAGCCCAGAGGGCCTGATCCACACTGCAGCACCACATCTCTGCAGCAGACACATCTGCAAAGGGACGACAGCCATGGGAAAGGAAACACTTTCACTTGCCCAGAGCCAGACACAGCACCACGTCCTCATGCTCTACACGTAGCAGGGCAGGAGGACTACAAATTGGATAAAAGTCCATTGAATGTCTGCAACTAAGTTATTGATTTTCAATGCTGCCTCATTAAACTGGGTGCTTCACTCCAACTGTCCCTGTGATGGCTTTAATTTGACATCGTGTTCAATCTGACAAAAGCAGGACCCAGGACATGAGAACGGGGCCAGGAGCAAAGGAGCTGAGATCTACAGAGACAGCAGATGGGAGGAAGGAGGGGAAGCCTAATCCTACCTACACACACCTCTGAGAAAAGAGATTGTGTGACCGAAGACCTGTGACAGACTACCCAGTTCAGCCTCTAGCACCAGCCTCAGAGCATCCCCACCCTACAGGTCAAGTGCTGGCACTGGTTACCTCTCTGCTGGGATGACGTGCAGAATGTGAAGAGCCTGGAGCTGCTCATAGGGAAGACGAAACCAACTGGGAAACTCCCTGCTGCAAGATACTGTCAGGACCAGGAATTGACAAGGCCAGCAGGGAAGCTGGTAATTTGTAATGGACAAGATCCCCCAGCAGTGATTACAGTCAAAAGGAAGGTTTTGCTTCAGAGATGCCTCCAGGGCACAAGACCAGCCCAAATTGAGGGGGCCAGGAGAGAGCATTTCAGAGCTCACACTGCTTCATCCAGCAGCTCTGCTCTGCCTCACACACCTCCTAAGGCTGCTGTGCAACCAGCTGAGGATCAGAGGTACCACACTCTGGACCACAAAACCACCTGTTCTTCAGTGCATTCATCCATATGCTGCGAAGATAATCTCACAGGCTGGTCTTGGCTAGACCAATGACATGAATAACCCTGAGCAAGGTGTACTACTAGTTGTCAGGATCTGCATCTAGACCCATTACATCCCCAAACACCAGAGGTACACACAAAGTCAGAAGCGGTCACGTCCCTGTGGGCAGAAATGGAGCTGGAACCATGCAAATGGAGGATGAGGAGCCCCAGTCTTCGGCCTTCATCTTCCCCTGTCAGGAGACCACAAGTTCAGGGCTTGCAGGCAGCCTGGGCGCTTCTGCACCAGCCCAGCCTGGACTCAGGCAGGAGACAGGCCAGTGGAGATAGGGGTGCAGATGCAAGCAGCTGGGGTGTACACGCTGCCCCCAGCCCATTCGCTTCTGACCTCCTGGAAAGGGTGTTCACTGAAGGAAACAAGCAGTTACCATGGTTGCTTTTCACTCTCCCTGGCCTCTCTCTCCTCTTCTCAGAGCTGCAGCTCTGCTGATAACATGAGAATCCCCCTCATCGGCCTTCAGCTACAAGCTAGTTTGAGTCAACTTATTTATGCTTTGCTGTCTCCAGTGAAGTTACGGTGCATCCCTGCCAGGCACATCCAGATTACACCACAGCTACACTAGCTCCCTGTCTTGCCAACAACTGTTAAAGAAATTCTTTTGCTGCATTTCCTCGAAAGGGTCTGTCCTGCCTCCTCCTCTCCTGCCTGCCATCACACAACTCCTTCAGCAAGCATGAGCCAAGGCAAATCAGCCCCACACCAGCAACTCCACTGCACAGCCCCTCATGGCATGTTCCTTTGGGAAGCTTTTGATGAGGAAATGGAGAAGGAAGTGATCAGCAGGGTCTCCGAGCAACCCTCTCCCTGCTGTAGCAGAGAAGCCCTGTGGGGGACACTGGAGGTGCCAAAGTCTGAGAATCACAAAAAGCACCATCTGCCCCTGGCAACAGGGAGGGCTCCTGTTGCGCCCGGCCTGGCAGCAACCAGCTGGAGTCCCTGCCCAGTGCCCACAGCAGCTCCTGCACCCATCGTCACCACAGGCAGAACCTTGCACAAACACCCCGTGCTCCAGGAACCACTTCCTCTTGCCTGGGCACCTCAGAGGCAAGAGTTAGGAGATCCAAACTCACCCATATGTACATGAGCCCATCAGAGTTCTTCACCTGCACTTGCCCGGTACACAGAATAACCTGCATCAGAACTCATGCATGCAGACAAGAGCAGGTGCTCCAAAGACTATGCCACAAACCTCTATTCCAGCCATCTCAGTGCTGTCACCCCACAGGTACCAGCCCAGTGATCATTAAGGAGGGGATCACTAAAAGTTTACAGCAGGCTCTGCATCTCATGCTGCTTCTCCCCAGATGAATTCACTCAATTGGATCATTCCCCTACTGACCCATCCATCAAACAGCTATCCTCCTTGTGTTCCAGTAACTCCCTGAACAGTGCAAACTGCAGCAGTGCAGAATCCAAAGGGAGACAGGATCCCTGCCCACCCAGAGGTGAGGTTTAGTTGTTTTAAGTCATGCCCTTGACAAGCCAGGTAGGTTCTGATCTCAGTTTTCCAAAGAAGGCTGGGGGTCCATGGGGTTGCCTCTGGCTGCTGGGCACTCCCAAGCACTGGAGCAACAGGGCTGTGGGGCAGCAGATCCAGGCTACAGGTCCCAGGCATGAGCCCCATGTCTGAGGCCAGCGCTTTCCACTCTAGTGCAAAGGGAAACCACGCAGCATGAAGAGCAAGCAGCAAGGCACCTACAGCTGGAGGCAGCAGGATCACAGCAAAATGCCCTTTGGCTGAAGCCACCAGCCCTGAAGGTGATGAAGGCTCTGCCCATCCCCACCTGCTCTCACAGCATCTCATTAGCAGATGAGCAACAACAGCAGGTAGTTACCATTAACCCCACCTTGTGCCTTAACTTCCTAGTCTGTGAAGATGCAATGCAGCCTGCTGAAGGTCACCTATAGTGTATCAGGAATCTAGGAGTCCAACTTTCCAGCATCCTCTCTTAACCTACCTTTATACCTTTTCCACCCCTTCCTGCCTCCCCCTCCCTTTCAATGTGAAGAACAAAGGTCTTGAATTTCAGTTTATCCTGGTCCTCTCCTTCCTGTGGAGACAAGCCTAGGAACACTGGCTCCCACCCCTGCTCTAAGCATAGCACTGCCCACAGCAAGTACAGCATGTACAACTTTTATTTAGTTCTCTGGCATGTATCTTAGCCATAAAAGATATGACAAATAAAACCTAAACATCCATCATGTACCACATAACCCACCTCCCATAACCAGAAAACCTGAACTCATATTCAGAGAGATAATTAGATATGTAAAATAAGACAGACCTCAGCTCCTCCCCTGGCCAGCTCACCCCACAGAACCAGAGGAAACCATAAATTTTGCATAAAGATTAACAAGTCAGAGTCCATCTCTCACTCTCCGGCTGCAAAAGGTGAGATCTGACACAACAGATCAAACTGTTTTCTCCCAGAGGAAAAGGGGGGCCAGACCCTCACTTCCAGAGCAAGCCCCTCTCTCATCCTGGGGCTGCAGAGCAGCAGGTGCCAGCCAGGCTGGGTGCGGGAGGTGGCAAAGGCCCTGGCCACCGGCAGCGCAGCAGGGAGCTGGTGGCAGTGCAGAGGGACTCAGCAGCCAACTCCAGAGGTGCCCTGCACTGCCCCAGGAGCTGCCAGGATCGAGGAGCTGTTTGCCACAGCACAGTCCCAGGCCAGCCCCGCAGGCAGTGGCTCAGCACCAAGTGCCTTGGCTTGGATGTACAGGGGCAGAGCCCCTTTGAAATACTAATGCAGACCTGTTCTAGTGTCCATCACCACCTTCCCTGCAGGACCCAGAGCCTTTGCAGCAGTTTCAGCCATTCACCTGCACACAGGAGGCTGATGGCTCCAGACTGCTTGCTGTGTCACTTGCTCCAAGCACATTTAGCTAAATGCTGATAGATGGCATGTCCAAGAGTATAAAGAGGCCCTGCACTGAATCCACAAGCAAGCGGATGGAATCCATCACTTCCCCAGGGACAGGAGCACTCCAAGCCTACAAAGAGACAAGCAGGTAGCAGGAAAAGCCAACACTTGCTATATTTGACCACCCCTCCTCACCAAAGACCTTCACCCCTTCCCTGGTGGGGGCAGGATCCTTCAGTTGCTCCCCAGAAAGCTCCAGGGCTACAGCCTGCACCTCCAGCTCAGACACAGCCCAAAGGACAACTCTACTCATGCTTAGAGAACCCCTTTCCACACAGATCCAGCTAGCTCCAGCACAGCACATGGTCATTTCAGCCCTGCAGAATAAAAAGCACCCTGAGAGGAGTGCTTTGTCATGCAAAGCCACATATGCTGGACTGATGCCTGAGTGGGTCTCAGGAAACCTGGTTGCTGTGGGGGCTGGAGGCAGCTGAGATTTTATAAACGATGCAATTTACAGCTTCTGTCCTGCCCCAGCACAGGCAGTGGCTGATGCACCTCAGAAACAAGCCAACAGGATATCAGGGAACAAAATAAACCAGGGCAGCTTAGAAATTACTGGAGCAGAAGTGAGTTTCTTGCAGTCTCAGGAACATCCTGACTTGGTGGAAAGCCAATTCAGACCCATAGGAGATTCTGCAGAGCCCTCAAGCCCCAGAGGACAAGCTTGAGGGAGCTAACCTGGCTGTGATGGAATTGCTAAAACATACAACTATGGAAATATCCTTTGGGGCGTCTGGGCAGAGAAACCCATTGCTCAATGGACCCCAGCCCTGGCACCAAGCAGGTAAATGCGGCATCTTGGGGAACAAACCCATGACCAAGTGCACTGCAGGAGAGGACACTGAGGACCAAGAGGCAGGGCAAGCCCCAGCTCCAGCTTCCTCCTGCTCCAGCAGCTCTGAGATGCACACAAGAGTTCTGAGCACTGTCTATCAAGAAAAGAAAAAAGCTCAGGTGCCTGCAAGCATCCTGGCCACAGTGTGGAGATTAAACAATTTCTCTTCACAATAATCACTTCTGCATTCAGCCAGCTTTGTGCTAGAGCCAGGGCTTGACCCCAAGTTTCTGTCTGTACCGCCAAATCGTCTCTAATCTGGACTTGGTGCTACACAAATAA
Source organism: Coracopsis vasa (assembly GCA_026283785.1). Taxonomy (NCBI): domain Eukaryota; kingdom Metazoa; phylum Chordata; class Aves; order Psittaciformes; family Psittacidae; genus Coracopsis; species Coracopsis vasa. The sequence continues at coordinate 60,793 of JANHGB010042829.1, read as the reverse complement.
ATAAGGAGAGCAAAATGCCCCAAGGGAGGAGTGATGTTCTGGTGAAAGGATGCACATTTCCTAGCACGTGCCTCACTCCAGGTTCTGCACGCACCCCAAACAGCCCAGAAGTGAGCTCTGGACTGCAACAGCACCCTGTGCAACCACCAGTGATGTCTCACAGGAGGCACTGTGTGCTGGATTTGGGCTCAGTCCTGTGTGTGGCTCCGGTACCTTCATGTGGGAGGCTGAGCACGGAGAGCCCGCTGACCTGCTGCAGCTCCAGCTGCCTCTCTGCAGCCTCAGGTCAAACCTGCCTCCTGTGCACCCCAAGAGCAGCACTCAATGCCTTTTCCTTGCTCTTTGCAGAGGTTTACAGTGAGTCTGGATGAGTTCGTGAAAGATAGACACTGAAGCCGGCTAAACCCACGGAAACCACCCACAGCTGAAGAAATACCCTAGCTGAAACTGGTTG
>JANHGB010042829.1:49054-60239 GCA_026283785.1 Coracopsis vasa | reverse complement strand
CTGAAACTGGTTGCTGGCTGGGAGTATTAAGAAGAGCATCACAGATGCTGTGTGCTGTTCCTCCTCCTCCGTAAGCATCCATTTTGGCCACTGTCAAAACAAGATCTTGGTACAAAGAGGCCTTTAGTCTGCCCTAACTTACTTTAATAGTCTCAAGCAGCATGTATGCTGTCCCTGCCAAACATGCTGCCCTGGCCCCAGCGCAGAGCAAGTGGCAGGTGTGTTGCAAAGCACTCCCAGCTACTCGGTGAGAGTTTGTGTGGTTCTCTCATCTATTATTCCCTCTTAGACACTAGGAAATCAGTTGACTTTCCCTCCCAATTAGTACTCCTTCATTATGCAAATAATGTCCTTTGATCTGCTCCTGCTGTCACAGAGCGGATCTGACCGTATTTGTTTTATTTCTCTTTATGCCCCAGGAAGACACTAGCTCTGGGAGCTGGGACGATGCTTTTGGCAGGGAATGGAGAGCTGCAGCTGGTAGCTGCCATGAGCTAGAAGGAAACCCACCCACTTGGGAAACCCAAAGCACAAACCCCATGAGGTTTGGGATGGCAGGAGCACAGGAGGAGGAAGGAGGAGGCCACTCTTCACTTTTCCGGCCTGGCCACCGAGCAAAGGCTGTCAGAGCAGCAGATACAGGGAACGAACAGCTCCCTACAAACAAATTCCAAGCTAGAAAGTAGCCCCGGCCACTGGGGTGGGCCCATCCTCGCCACTTCCCCAGCAAAGATCAGGAAAACATCTGCACTCAAATGGAGCAGAGAATAGGCATGTTCACCAGCAGGTCCCCAGGCTTTGACCTTGATGTTAATGCATTAATAACCAATCCAAGCTCTGCCTGAGCTGCCCAGCCTTCCTTGGCCGGTACAGAAGGTCACCTCCATCCACAGTCAGCAAGGCATGCTCCCTATTCACTCTTCCTAAGCTTCCTTATTTATGCTTTCGCAGGATGCCTCCATCCTGTAGTTTGTGCTACCTGTTCCTGGGCAAATCACTGCTAAGCCAAGGGAAAACTGAGAGGAAGCTGGGGACTTGCAGAAGCAGCATGTGGGTACCCTCCAGGCTCTGCATTCATACTGCAGGGGACCACACGGCAGCACCATGCGAAGATGCGTGAAGCTCTCTCTGCGCTGTTGGATGGGCCATCTCCAGGGCTGAGCTGCTACGGATGAGCCCTTATGCTCCCTGGGGCGGCCAGGCTACAGGAAGCTCCAAGCTTGCCACAGGCAAACAGACATCAGCCTGGAAAGCAGAAAAGGCTCATGGCTCCAGCTCCCCTGTTTGAGCCATACCGCTTGGTAGCACAGCCCGTGCTGCTCACAGCACTTCTCTTTACTTTTAACTTCCAAGTATTTTAATTTGCAGGAATCACCTCCTTTCATGTTGTGAAACTGTGTTTCTCTTTCCCTCTGATCTCCAATTTTGCATAGAAACTGTCTTCTTTGATACATCTTGTTCACATCAGTCTGATCAGGCGGCTCCGTAATTGTTTGTGATTTTCAAAGAACTGGAATCCTTGTCTAATACTCAGAGTTGAGAATTCCTTCCTTTTTAAATGTTGTTCAAGCAAAATAGATTAATTTAATTTCTTCCCTTTGGGAACAGGATGCCTCCTGCTTTGCTGCCCACACACTGTCTTTCATTTCTCCAGGAGCACATGACTGTAGTTCAAGAGGTCACTCTGACTTGGGAAAGGATTATGCAGGTAAATGGAAGAGGAAGGAATGCTCAGGATACCTCAGGAGAGATTGTTCTCCATCTGTCAACTGAAATCCAGGCAGTAGCAGCTCTTCTGGTGTGGGCAATTTCTGCACGCCTGTAACCTGCTGGAGGCCATGCACCAGCCTTACAATATGCTGCACATCAACCATGGAGAGCCAGAGCTCCATCCTGAAGCAGCACACACTGAGCATCCCCTGCACTCTGCTCCCAGGATGCCTCCTCAGCCAGACCTGTCTGCCCAAGCGCAGTAGGACTCAGCAGGTTCACCCGACAGCAGAGCCCCTCATGCAGCTCAGCCAGGCTGCCCCAGCCCCACCAGGGTGCTCCCTATCTTCCCCCCACCCCATTCCCCGCCCACCTTCCCGGCACTGTCATGCTCCCCTCGCTGATTCATCCCTTGCTGACAGTGCTGGGGACCTGCCTTATCTTTGATGTCAGCCAGCCTTTTGCAAACTGTCTCCTACCTCCATGCAGCCTTTGGAGAACAGTGATTTATAGCTCCCTGCCTGCAGCGAATGCTGACACATGCTCCGGCCAGTCAATGGGGGATAACAGATTGTCTGATGTGGATGCGGAATGATGTGACATTCTGAGCAGCGAAGCAAGCCAGCCAGTCTCCATGCACTTGAGCTGTGCTCAGCAGTACAGGAACCCAGCACCAGGCCAGCACAGAGAGGAAGGGCAGCAATGCTGCAGTTCATACATCACCCTGTACCCTTCCTGACACTGAGGTGAGTGCAGAGCTCACTGCCCTGCTCTGGCATGCATGGGGGAATGGACTTGTACAGCCTCATGGCGCATGTCCCAGCCTGGCCCCTCAGCAAGGCTGATCACCAATGGACTTAAAGATGCTGGTGGCAAGGGGATGGGGGCAAGGGGACAGTAACATGGGGAAGCCACACTTCTGTTACAGGGATGTGAATTCCCCAACCTCAGCCAACAACTCCTGAGCCCTCAGAGGAAAGCAAGAGGGCCGAGTGAGAGCGGCTTGGCAGTGCTGCATGGGGATGCACAAGGGGATGGCTGAGCTACCACAGGGCTCTGGACAGCAGCAAAGCAGGACACAGAGGATGGCCTGAGGAGGCGCTGGGGCACAGGCTACCTGAGAGGGAGAAACACCACTCCAGCTCATCTGCACCACAGGCATGCAAGGGCTCAGCTGGTCTCTGTCCCTTTTCCTCCCGTGTTTGGGAGTGAGAGGGCTGTGCAAAACCAGGGTAAATGCCCAGCGGGCAGCTGGCTCTGCCATGGCCCATCCCCAGGGCACAGCTTAGGGCTGAGACTGAGCGCTCAGCCTCAGGCTGGCAATCAGTTCAGAGGATTTATTCACTTGTTTTCCATAAGCCACCTTATTTATTTTTCCCTCTTGGCTCCTTAGCTCTGGTCTCAGCTGGAATTCCTGGGATTTGGAGGCAGTTTTGCAGGGTGCAGCAGGCTTAAGGTTTGACAGGAGTGGCACACAGGTTCCCCAGCCCACCTCTTCCCAGCCAGGACACCTACCAATGGGGGACAGCTCAGCCACACTGCCGATGTAGGGCCCCTCCAGGAAGCGTGGCTCGCTGTCATTGATGTCCTGCACCTTGATGATGAACTCTGACTCAGGCTCCAGTAGCTGGTCCGTCTGCCGGTCGCGGGCCTGAGCCCGCAGCGTGTAGAAGGTTTTCTGCTCCCGGTCCAGGCGCTCAGTGGCGTGGATGTCACCTGTGATCTCATCGATGAGGAAGATAGTCCCTGCACCCTCCCCGGAGATAGTGTACTTGATGGAGCCGTCCCCCTCATCCGAGTCTGAGTGGATCTGTCAGGGAAAGAGGGAGAGGGTAGGAGTAGGTTGGGGCCATGCTTGTGCCCCTGTGGCCAAGACTGCATGATGTGGAGCCCATGGTGCCTGTGTGATATCTGTCACCAGGGAGAGGCACAGAGCACCACCAACTGATGCCTGGGCATGGAAAAAGGCTCAATAAATTGGAACTTCAGTCCTACCTATGCCACCCGTACACCTGGCAGATCACAAATTCTGCCAGTACCCACCCACATCACAAACCAAGGGACAAACCCACCCCTATGAGGTTCAGAGATAATGGAAGAGGTAAAGACAACTCAATAGCACCCCAAAAAAAGAAGCTTCCCTGTGGGCAAGGACTCCAGACCCCAGTGTGGGATCACCTCTCCCAGGCTGCACAAAGCAGACCAAGGTATAGAGGCAGCTCTCCACCAGCATCTGTTCCTGCCTTCCCTACTTTGCCCCACCACAGCCGCTCTCTGCTTTCAGAGCAGTTGGTGCTGACAAGCCTCCCTGCTTGAGAGCTCAGGTACTCGCTGAAAATCTGTATTGGGTTTATGTGGCAAGGCAACAGGGGAGTCAACCCATCACAACATCACACCCACAGCCACCACCCAAGCAAAGACTGCAGGAGAATGTAGAAAATCAGGCCCATGGTCAGGATGAAAAACAGACCCTGTGGAAGATGCTTTTGTAGCCAATCTCCACTTCATTTTCTAATTAAGATAGTGCTCGAAATCAGGAAAGAAAGGGTAAACAGCTCCTCACAGACCAGAAGCTGAGTGAAATTCAGGCCAGACGTCCAGAGATGACTTTATTGGTGGCATTAAACTGAGTTATGAGGTTGTTACAATCCAGCCACTTATGAGAAATCTATTAACAGTAACTGGACAGGCAGAATGCATCATGACAGAGAGCAGCATGGGCATTAATTGGGACAATCCATAACGGGACAGGACCCTGGAAAGGTTTCATCAGCTGCTTTCATTTGCTTCCTACAATTTCTGCTTAAAATGAGCAGTCGTGTGTGTGTGTGTGTGTGCGCGCGTGTATCCCAAAAAATCTGTCCATTAATCAGCTAATGAAATATGAAAATGTTTATGGGCCATTCAATCTTCAAAACTGCAGTTCTATAATCCACCTTTCAGACATACAGCTCTACCAGCAAGAATTTATACCAGAGCTGCCTCTTTTTTATGATGCCTTCATTATATTTGTCTTGTTAGATACAGTTTATATATTTATTTCATGAGGGGCCCACGCGTTAGACAATTCACTGCATTTTGCGGAACATTCATATATTACTGCCCATGTTGAAACATCTGCCTGGAAAGGAGACCTTCACTCGGGTAGCACACGGGGCTGAGCTCAGCCCTCGCTTCTGGCTGCTGAAGCGCCTGCTGCCCCTCCACTTTATCATCCTCTCCTTAGCGTTCATTACTCTGCTAGAGATCAGCACAAAAACACGCATCTGGTCTGTACAGCAGAGGTAACAGAAACCTGCATTTTCCTACTGAATACCAGGCTCATGATTAATAATTAGGCCAGAGATAAACCACCCAGCACCTCCTCCTAGAATCACACTGAGCTCTCAGCACATCCTCTTTACATGTTTGCTCATCACTAACTGCTTGGAGCAGACACCGGATCCCTGCAAACTGGAATGCTAGGAAGAAAAATGGATCCTGGGCTCAAGGGGCTGTAGAGATTGATTTACAAGGGAAGATTAAAAGAGCAAATCTGTGCTGCTTGGCTGAACAACAACTAATGGGGGAGGGCTGGATAACAGACTGCAGACATCTGAGGGAAGATGCCACAGGCCCAGACCACCACATCCAGCGGTGTTCTTGCCACTACAGCAGGCAGGTAAGGGAGCAGCATGCTCCCATGCAGGCCTGGAGACCCCAGTTGCACCAGGCAGCCCTGGCACAGCACAGACCCTCTGCACCTTCTCCAAGCTCTACCCTGGCATGCTGCACCCGGGAACGGAGGGAATTCCCTGCCTGCAGCTCAGCTTCTCTGGCCAAGGCGAAGTGTCCACAGCAGCCAGGCTTGTCCAGAAGGTGGACAAAATGCTGATCTGTTCAGATTGTTAAACAGGAAAATAGCTTCCTTGTGCTAGAAGGCTTCAAGGAGGAATTTTACAAAGCTATTAATTACATACTAATAATTAAATCAAAATTAAATGTGAGCAGAGGTGCACATTCCTTATTAAAAACAATTAAACAGAAAGCACAGATACACAAATCAAAAATTACTCTGAGGCTGGAAGAGAAAGAAAATCAAATAAAAACTAGCCCGTAATAAAGGCACACTCTGTTTGCTCCAACTCCTAAAGCCCGAGTTCATCAATTTTCTTTAAATATTAGCAACTTAATTAAATCTGCTTTTTCCCCCTTTAATCCTCTCCTCTATCTAAAATAGATCTGTCCACATGCAGAAGTTTGTAACTAGTGCTGACCCCATAATTCTATTTAAAAAACCCAAAGAAATCCACATCAAACTGACAGCAGCCTCGGGGGAAATTACAGTTCAGAAGGATTAGCTGGAGAACCCAGATTTTACAGAAATGGTATTGGCCCTTCAAAAAGCACATGGAAGTGTGCAGGATGTGTGCATGTCCCTGGTGCAGGAAGGCTCTGGGGCCCACCGGCTGTGCCATGAGGGCTGGCAGCTCCAGGCAGCCTCCCCACCTTCTCCAGAGGAAAGCCTGACCCAAGAGCTGCCCTTGGGAGCAACTCACAGGGAGTGGATTTTGGCAAAGGCTGGCTCTTTATCCTGAGCAGGGTGGGTGATGCAGTGAATGGTGTGGAAAGGGGCTGTAAAATGGGTTAGTTGTAGGTGCCTGGGTTCATTTTGGAGCCGAGGTGGTTGCTAGGCTACCTCTGGAGTTTGACAGGGCCTGATGCTTCCAGTCGCTTCCCAGGGGAGCTGTGAATTAGCTGTAACTGCATCAAGTGTGGTGGCAGAGGAGTGCAGCTCTCAAGCATCTGCTGAAATGGACACAAATCACCACTGAAATCTCAGCTGGCTCCTAGCCAAAAAGCCCATTTTCAAGCCTCCTCCAGACTGATGACCAGACAGCCAAGGCCGTCAGACATCCGTATTGCATGAGCTCTTGGGCATTTCCTTTGGGGAGAGCCCATGTGCCTCCAGTGGCAGCTCTAGCTGGCTTGCAGCATGCTCCTTTGGTCCCAGCAGCCAGCACTACCTTCATCAGTGTACAAATAACATCATCCCCACATGTGGGAGCCACAGGACAGCTTCTCCACAACTCCCAGAAAGGGCCAAAGCTCTGGAACCCTGAGGCAAAATGCTCCTTCAGCCTCAGGACAGAGGGAGCAGAGGCCCATGGCCAGCCTCCCCTCTGCCCAGGTCACACATCAGGGAAGCAGCGAGTTCAGACCCAGTCCTGCCTAGAAGGCACTGCTACCTGCCAGCAGCCCCAGGTTTGCCAGCACTCTTCTCTGCAGGACACACAAGCAACGGCAAGAGCCAGGACAGCACCAACAGCAACCCGCTTGCAGAGAAGGGAGACAGCCAGAGGGAGATCGGGACTGCTCCAGCACAGGGAAGACCAGTGTGCTCCAGCAACTGCATCACATCTTCTTATGGCAGAGCAGGATGCACTGGTTACCACAAGCCCGAAACCTTTCACTGCCTCTCTCTGGATATTTGTGGATGCAAATGCCTGTGCAAAGCCCAGCAAGGACGTGGTCCTGGGAGCAGCAGAGTAACGCAGTGCAGCTCCTGGCCAGCACCCAGCAGCACCCATAGCACAGGCCTGATGGGCACAGCTACTGCAAAACATAAGAAAGTTCTATCAAGTGCTGACCCTCAGGGTCCCTCCAAGCCCTGCACCCCCACACCAAGCACCTGCTACACCACACTGTGCAGGCCAGCCAGAGATACATAAATCCTATAACAATCTTGCTCTGGCCACAGATAAGAGCAGGATTTCCATGCCTTAAAGAGAGACGACATCTCCTTTGCCAGCCCCAGCTTGCACAGAGAACTAGCAAGGAAACAGCCGCTGTAGCTTGCAGGTCCAACACAGCACAGTCCTTCCAGGACCAGGAGGGAGCCACGCAGAAGGGCCACCCAACAAAACCCAGCAGCACATTATCCACATGCTGAAAGGACTAGAGCAAGGGATGGACCATCTTCAGGAAGTCAGGGTTGCACTTAAGGCAGCAACTACTGTATCAGGAAAGCTCTTGGTGCTACAACAGCACTGGCTCCCAAGACATGGCAGGGACCAGCGTGAGCACATGAGCAGAAGCCAGCCTGGTCTGAACATCTGCTCCAGCCCAGCAGGTCTTCCCAGAGATGTGGCTGAGCCTTCCACATTGCACCCCCACAACACCCAGAGCTGCACCCCTTTCTTGCACCCACCCCAAACACCATGGGAACCCAGCACATAACTGCAAGAACATAGATGTGAACTTTGGTGTGCTCCTGCCCTAAAGTCTGGGAGCACATCAGCCTCATCACCCCAGAAGTGACTAGGCTCCTGCTATCCCAGTCCAGAAAGTACTTCTCTAACTGGGCCACCACAAGCAACCTTCATGCAGACTGTCTTTCCCTGCCAGGCTCAACCACGCTGTTGGCATACTTTGTGCTGCTGCTGGCTTGGTCAGCCCCATGGAGACATTGGGTTGCCTTACCTTCCCCACATAGAGCGGCTCTGTGCCCGTGTACTCCTCTACCACAAAGAACTGATTCCAGACCCAGCCACGCTTCACTCGCCCGCTGGCCAGCAGCGCGGGGTCTTCTGGCTGCCCGAGGCCAGGGCCCTCAACAGAAGTGTGCATGGCCCAGGCTCCCAGCTCCTGGACGGCACAGAACAGCAGCAGCATGGTCCACAAGAAGCCCTGCAGACTGTTCGCCATTGCACTTTAGGAGGCTGTGTGAGCAGTAGCTTTTGGACAGGCAACTGGCATCCTTTAGGGAAGAGGAGGAAAGTCCACACTAGCAGCAGAAGGCTCACTGGTCAATGCAGAACATTCCCGTTCTTGTTGCATGCCATGTTCTGCAGCTGGAACACTTCTGTCCCAGCAGGCTGGAGTCACTTCTGTGACAACACACGTCCCAGACCGCCTGCTGCTAGGACAGGAGCAGTCAGTGCTGGTGCCTCGCCAGCTGCTCCTGGGCCTCCAGAGATGAGCCTGGCGGCTGGCATTTGTCCCCAGGGACAGCAGTGCGGCTCTGTTCCTGGCTGGGGAACAGGGTCACGCGCTGCTGGCTGCCCACCCCGCCAGCAGGCAGCGAGCTCCGCAGCAGCGAGCAGGGTGCAGGTACCCACAGCAGGCATCCACAGAAAGGGCAGGGAAGAGAAGCTTCTCCACGCACGGTTTCACAGAGGAGTTACCAGGATGAGCTGCTGTGGCCAGCGTCTGCCTGTTCTTTGGTGGCCCTGGGCTACTGCATGAGGGTTCTGGCAGCAGAGGTGTTTATGTCACACGTGCAGTTCACAAGCCCATTTGTAACTCCCATCTTTCCAGAGATGATATTCCAGCACCTTGCGAAGGGTCCTTTGCCCAGCTGATGCCGGTCACTTCCATCATCTGCTGGCTCACACAGGGAGGTGCAGGGTAGCCGGCAGCATCCCCAGGAGCCTGGAAAAGACCAAGGTGTCAGTGCTGGTGTGAGAGTGGGTCTCCATGCCCCACCATGCTGCCCACTGCAGCCTTGGTCACTGTGTCCCACCCTGCCCTGCCCCCGATGCCCCATCACAGAGCAGAGCCCCCGTTAGAGCAGATACCCTGGAAGGGAGGGCAGCACTGCATAGAGCTGCAGCAGGTTCTGCAGCACTATGGATGTCTGCTTGCTCCAGCAAGAGCTCCAAGACCAAGGAGCCCCCGTCACAGGTACCTCCTTACCATGCTGCCCTGGTTGAGGACAGGAGCGGAGTCTGCTGCCAGAGCAGGTCACCACTGCTCGCACTGGTGGGAGATGTGCGGGCAGGACCCTGGCATGACAGACCTGCTGCTGCCTGCACAGGGCCAGACCACACCAGTCCCTCATGCTGGGGACGGCAGCACCTGACAGTGGGAAATACTGGCTGTCAGCCTCTGCTGCTAGTCCTGGCGTCTCACTTCTGCAGCCCTGGGCTAGGAGAAAAGCATCTGCTCAAATACTCACCACCTGGCTGACTTTAACAGTGTAAGAAAGGGCTGTCAAGTAAGCTTCAAGCCACCCACAAGGCACTAAGGATAAAGACATGAGACCTGTGGCCAAGGGTAGGTTGCATTCACTGAGCACCTGGGGAGAAGAGGCCTGACCAGGACATGGGGATGGGTATGCAGCATCCATCTCTCCCTGAACCAACACCTTGAGCTTCCACTAGAGCTCAGCGACATCAGCCACAGCCAGAACTACTCATGAAACATCTTCATTGGTTTGCAGAGCTGATGTCCTCAACATTTGTTACTCTAAATAGGATGGGGAAGGGTATGAATGGAAAGGGGTATGGTCCTGGAGTAGATATCCATCTACTTCTATAAGGGCAACTGGATTCTGTTCCACACAGCCCTCTGCATAATTCTGAACAACCTCAGCAGTTTAGAGGAGGGGCAGCTTGCAAGTATTTCCCCAGCTCTTCCTTGCACTTGCCATTCCCCTGGTGTGACTCCAGGGCAGTTTCCCAAAGCATCCAGCGAGCTACACTGACATCTCTGCACCTGCCTGTTTGAACAAATGCTGAGAAACATGAGGCATTAATGCCAGGCATCATTGCACGCTGCCTTTTCACAAGTAGTGTGTCATGCAGTGTGCACAAATCTATTCACACACAAGGCTCACACTCATGTTCTATGCCATGCACAACTAACAGCACTCATACACATTGGCACTCTTCTGTTTTGTGCCTTATGTGGGTGTACACATGCCCTCCAAGTACATATGCTAATTCCACACACACATGTGCATCAGCTGTAGCATGTGCAATCCCTGTGCACTTCATGCTCCAATGAGCACAGGGTCTCCAGTATATTTTTATCTTGGCAATCAGAGCACAGAAGCACCAACATTCCTCCCCATCCCTCTTCCCTTCCAGACTGTTTGCTATTAAGACATCTCCATACCAGCCATGTGAGGTTGTTGGCAATGGCACGACTCCCTGTTGCAGTCAGGCCTCGCCATGCAGAAGCCATTCCTGCCGCTGCTCCTGAAGGGCCAGTCTTGCCAACCTGGTGAGAATGCCCATCATCAGACATTTCCCATTGGAGACTATACCTAGGGGAGCAAGGTGACCTGATGATGGGTGATGGGCTGAGTCTTTCCATCCCGCTGTTAGAAGTCTCACAGGGTAAAGCAACTGCAGCCTTCATAGATCAAACATAGATATGAAGGTCCCTGCCCTGAAGCAATGGAGCTGAGGCTGCTCACCCACAGCTGGCTTCAGAGCAAGAGATACTGACAATAATAGGACACATACAAACCTATTTATGAGGCTTACACAGATATATAGAAATACATGTAACAAGATTTGGTTGATACACTGGAGGGAAGGAATGCATTCAGAGGGACCTTGACATGCTTGTGAGGTGGTCTGATGCCAACCTTATGAAGTTTAACCATGCCAAGTGCAAGGTCCTACACTTGGGTCAGAGCAATCCCAGGCACAGCTACAGGTTGGGCAGAGAAGAGATTCAGAGCAGCCCTGTGGAGAAGGACTTG
>JANHGB010042828.1:104931-121308 GCA_026283785.1 Coracopsis vasa | reverse complement strand
CTTCTGCCTAAGAGCTCATCTCAGTCTCCCCTCTGGCAGGTTAAAGCCATTCCCCTTGGCCTGTCCCTACAGGCCCTAGTTCAAAGCCCCTCTCCAGGTTTCCTGCAGCCCCTTTAGTCACTGGAGCTGCTCTAAGGTCTCCCCTTAAGGAGCCTTCTCTTGTCCAGGCTGACCCAGCCCAGCTCTCCCAGCCTGGCTCCAGAGCAGAGCTGCTCCAGCCCTTGCAGCAGCTCCATGGCCTCCTCTGGACTCACTCCAGCAGCTCCAGGTCCCTCTTGTGCTGTTGCCCCAGAGCTGGATTCTCTGATCCCTATGTGTAAAATGCCAGCCCACCCATTCTATGGGCTGGGGGCTCTGAACCATGCGGGTGGTGACACCAGCAGCTGGTGCTTGCTGGCTTTGTGACTCTGACAAAACCCCTTTTCCTGCCTGTCCCTCCCAGCAGGACCATGCACCCTCAGAGCGGAGGAAGAGGCAGGACCCGAGCCGTGCCTGGGAGCCTTCCGTGCTGGCCCCGCTGCAGCTCGCTGTGACGCTGTCCCCATACACCAGCATCTCCTCCCCGCTGTTCCTGCGCACGCTGCGGGATGGACACGCAGTGACCTGCTGGCTGAGCCTGCAGCCCCACATCGGGGGCAGCCCGGTACGAGACCCTCTCCAGCCCTGAGCCTGCTCCTCAACCCAAACCTGCTTTAAGCCTGAACAAACACCCTCCCTAGGGTGACAACCTGATCCTCCTGCGCTGGGGACCAGCCCTGTGCTGCAGAGCGATGCCTGGGCGAGCAACTTTTCTGTTTCTTAAGGAAGTAGCTTTCAAATTCCCACTTCCAAAAGGTATTTCTAAAAGTTGCTGGTGCTCAGAACAGCCCAAATTCCCTCTTTTTTTTTTGCAGTCATTCTAATGGTCTGCCCCTTTTCCATCAACTCAAAGGTGGTTTTCGATTGGTTGACAAAGGGTTTACTCTTTTATGCATGGCACTGTGATGGTGCAGGTTGTGGTGGGTTGGGATGGGGACACAGAAGCCATCTCCAGCCTTGCACCCTGGGCTTGCAGGGTCTTTTCTGGCTCTGACAGGAATCTTCCTTGTCTCCTGCAGATCCCGCTGCTGACCACGTGGAAGGGGCAGCTTTGTGCCCGCCTCAACATCACCAGCGAGGAGGCACTGAGCTGGTACCTGGCACGTGCCCGGCGCCTGCGGCAGGCACTGGGTGCCACGTACACAGTGTTTGAGGGTGCTGAGGGCAATGCCTTCCTGGAGCAAGCTGTGCCCCCTCCTGCTGAGCTGGAGGGCGACCGGTACACCGGGGTGTTGGCAGAGGCACTGGCAACACTGGGAAACACCACCATCATCAGTGCCGGTGCCAGGTGGGTACCACCGAGATGATGCTTTGCTGGAGCCAGCGGATGTGGGAAGTGCTTGGGAGTTGCTGGAGGTGATGCTTTATATGTGCCCTTGGGGTGCTCAGCACTCAGGGAAGCAGTGTGGGGGTGGTCTAGGGTAATGGGTAGAATCATGGAATCAACCAGGTTGGAAAATACCTTAAAGACCATCAAGTCCAACCATTACCTCAGGACTGCTAAGATCACCACTAACCCATGTCACTGAGGGCCTCATCTACATTATAGGAAGGGGTTGCTCTTTTATCTCTCTTTCTCTCTCTTTTGGAGCATCTTAACATTGTTTTTAATGTCTTAGAGGATAAAAATGTTTAAATGCATTGATGCCTGATGCAATAAAGATGCATCTTGTCACTTATGGCCAGTCAAGTTCCAGGCTGCTACCTCTCCTGCAGAAGGGAGGGGGTGAACCCTGCAGTCTTGGCCGTATCCCTGCATTGGAATTGCTTTGGTGTCAAACATCTGCAGTTCTCTGACTTCCCATGCTTGTGTAGCACATAACAGGGTTAATCTATTAATAAGCACTTGTAACACCCCTCGAGACCCTTCGGTTAGAGGCACTGAGAAACATTGCTTGTCTCTTTACCCATTATGGTTATGCTTGGCAGATGTAAAAGGCTATCAGGCTGTTTGCAACATGGCTTATTTCCCGTTGGGGATGAGGCACTGATGGTAAATTGCATGAGAAGGCAACTCCAGAATCATTCCTTTTCAAAGAGCAAGCAATGTTTCACATGCTGAGGTGGTGACAGGCTCTCGCTCAGCCACCTGCCAAACCACAGTGGTGGGAATGGCCCCTTTCCTGACCATCTTCTCATCCATCCAGGATCATATCTTTCCTGGGGGCAGCTTCCATAGCAGAAGTGTTCTATAAACCCCCACCTCAGCCTTAACTCCTCCTAAGATGAAAGTGTCCCTGGAGATCTCTGGGGAGTCAGCATGTATCTGAAAGGGGCAGTATCTGAAGGGCACCTATGAGGATGCTGGGGAGGGACTCTTCATTAGGGACTATAGTGATAGAACAAGAGGTAATGGGTTCAAACTGAAACAGAGGAAGTTTAGATTGGATATAAGGAGGAAGCTCTTTACTGTGAGGGTGCTGAGGCACTGGGATGGGTTGCCCAGGGAAGCTGTGAATGCTCCATCCCTGGGGGTGTTCAAGGCCAGGTTGGACAGAGCCTTGGGTGACATGGTTTAGTGTCCATGGCAGGAGGGTTGGAACTAAATGATCTTAAGGTCCTTTCCAACCCTAACCATTCTATGATTCTATGCCAGGAGAGTTGGAACTAGAAGATCTTCAAGGTCCCTTCCAAGTCAGACCTAATTCTATGATTTCTCCTGTTTTGTGTAAGATAAAGTGTTTGTACTGAAACTGCAATTTGCAGGAGGCTTTGATAAGACAAGGTCTAAGGAGCAAAAGCTGGTTTTGCTGGGTATGAGTGCCTGCTGTATCTCTAAAAGGAAATTTATTAGCCTCAAGAGCACAGAGAGGCCCATGTAAAATTGGTGAGTTGATTTTGAGGCAATTTCATTTAACATGCTCGCTTATTTCATAGAACCATGGAATGGTTTGGGTGGGAAGGGACCCTAAAGATCATCTGGTTCCATCATGCTATGATTCTGTGATGATTCTATGGTAAGGAAGGGAGAAAGCTGGGTTTTGTCATATTCAGTTTATCTCTCCACTGCCACCCAGGGCAGCCTGCGTGCAGATCAGAAGAGCAAGGTCCGTAGGTAACACAGAGAGAATAAAGACAAATCAGAAGCATTGCCATGCTGTCAGGAGCTCTGCTTATTCTGAAGGAGCTCAGAAATTGTGCCTGAAAGATGCAGAGAAGGGCAAAGGATTTTTCCACACCGAGTGTAACTGCCAAAACCATTCTGAAACGTCAGCTTTGACAAGACACGTGGCATGGCCCAGGGGACAAGAAGGTGACTTGAGGCAGGTAAAAATGCTCCAGTCACCAACACCACTCTTTCCTTGCAAGTTCTGCAGTGTCTGGTGATGTTACCATCTTGTGGGTGTTCGATTTTCCAGAGCATCAGCCAAGAGAGCAGCTGCTGGTTTGGCTTAAGATCATGGGCATTTTCCCCATCTATCCTCTATGCTGTCCCGCACACAGGCAATGGCAAGAGGGCATGAGGTTTGTGCAGCACTTGGATGCCCTCAGCTGCTGCATGCCATGAATATCGATGATCCAAGTTCATCACATTTGCAATGCAGAAAATACCCAGGCGTGCCTGAGTTTTCCAGCTTAGCTGGGGTTTGTTTTGTGATTTGTTTACTTGGTCTCAGGGGTTGTTTTGTCTTTCTATGAATTATCTGCTGCAATTTCTTTGATGCTGACATTCAGTGGGTTTAGCAGTGAGGGGAATCTTTTCTCAGATCCAAGACCTCTCTGCTTCCCTGGAACAGCTGTCCCTTGTAGTCCTAGGGGATTACACAGAACCCTGCAGTTTTTACAAGCATATTGAACCAGGTTATAGACACATGATTTGAAGAGCTGTGTCCCATATACCGACAGTTCAAAAAAGATCATTTTTTACTGAAATCTAGAAAATTGAGGATAAATTCACTACAGCAATTTTGGTTCCTTCCTCACTGCAGTTCACAGGACTTTTCCTGTCATAAATCTAAACTATAAGCCTAAGATTTGCTATGGCTCTGTATGCCAATAGTTACATTTTCCAATGATGAACACAAGTGAAAATTTGAGAGATGACAAACATCTGCACCCCACCTCTGAAGGAAGGTGCCCGTGGAGGCTTGTTGCCCCTCCGTGACTGCCGTGTCCAGGTACAATGTAGAAAAGTACATGTGAGCGGACCAAGGGCCACAAGGATAGTACAAACTGAAAGATCAAGAGAGAGACAGCTGAACTAGCAAAGATGTAACATACACCATAGACACTTGAGTGGTCTGGTTGCTGTGGTGAAGATCAGAGGCTCACAGATGTAGAGTAGCTGCTTAGAACTTAAATAAAGCATTACATAGCCCAGAGTGTTCAGATTCTCTTTGAAATGGAAACCATTGTTGAAGACATGGGTTGAAAGAGCTGCAGAAGAACCAGCAAGAAGCTTGTGTGATTCTTAACAGAGGGTGAGTGGGATGGAATGAAGGCAAATGGCCACCAAGGCAAGGTCCACAGCCTGCAACAACTGCAGGTAATTACTTCCTGAAGAGCATCCAGCTCTGCTTTCAAACTGTTAGAAGATGGTTTGAGTAGGCCCAGACTTGCTGGGCAGGGGTCATGGCAGAGCCATTGCTGCTTGCTGTGGTGTAAGACATGGGTTTGGAGTGGGGCACTTTGCAAGAGATGCGTTGGGTTACTCCACACCGTCCACTTGCAGTGATTGCTGTAACTGGACAGCTGCTTCTGGTAACACTGGTCTCCAGACCAGATTCACTCTTAGAACAACGACGTTTATGCAGTCAGTGATGCGAATTTAGGACTCTGTGTCTGAAGTAATTGGGTGCCAGGGTCATCAAAATGACATTTGTGCTGGGAAGGGCTGGGGGGTAACATGGCCACACCTCTGCCTCCCATGCCAAGCACAGAAGGATGTGTCCAGGGAAATTTATACAGCTCTTGGTCCCTCTTCTTTCTGCTTTCCTCTTGTCTGTGAAGAATGAGCCACCCAGATAGTGACTTGTCTCCAAACGATCCAAAACACTTGGAGATGTGGTTAAGATACACAAGGGGAGCTAAAAGCAAGGTTTACCAAATGGTTTATCTCTCAGTCTCATTCAAGAAAACCAATAACATTTGCAGTTATTAAGGCTGGCTTCTCCTTCAGTCCCACCCTGTCACTCTGGATGGTGGTTGTAAAGGTTCTGCTATTCTCCCATGCCAGGGAAAACAAGGACTATCAGGACTCCTGGCTCTATAGAGAGCTCATCTCTCCTGACCTTGCTCCTGAGACATGGTGAGCAAGCTATTCTGAATCCCAATTTTCCTATTGCTAAAGCAGTCCTAAAGCTTATTATCATCTTTATAAAGTACTTTGAGATTTACTTGTTATAAAAAGTTGCAAAAGAGCTAAATGGTTTTTACTCCTGAGTAGAATTTAAAGTATTTCAGCACAGGAGTGCCTACAGCCCCTACAAATATGTTGCATGGACTTCCTGAGATAAAAGCTGTGCTTGCTTTCCAGAAAGGGAGTTTGGGCTTGATTGTTTTGTCAGGTTTTGTGTTTTGGTTGTTTGGGGTTTTTGGCTGTTCCTTGATGCTCCGATGACACCCTGTGGACTTTTCCCTGTACTACTGCAGCTGTGCAAAGACCCAAGAATTTCATTCTTTTTCTCTCAGTGGCTTTTCTACTCTGTTTCCCTACATTTTTCTCTAGTGACTGCTGTTCTTCAGCCTATTAACTCAGTCCTGAACGGCTGTTAGCAGAGGAGCCATGGCACTGATGTTATTTGGCATACACTGTTCTTGTGCACTGCGGCCTTGCTAACATTTGTTGGCTTGCAACTACATGGTGGGGTGACCTAGTCCCCTCCATGACCAGCCGAGCTCCACAGCACATCCTGAAATGCAGCAGCAGGTTTCAGGTGTTCCAAGGGACTTGTCCACTGAGACTAGAGTGATTTGAGACCTCCTCCACAATGAATATACCCAAATTTAGACTCTGTCTGGAAGAATATACTTGTCCTTTGTCCCCTTGATCCCAAGTTCTATGCCAGAAGAAGGATATATTGCTTATTTGTGGCTGTTCTGCCTTAAAACTTGTTGCCTGTATGCTTATTCACATTGTGGGTATCCTCACAATCAAAAGCTGATCCTTGAGCAATGTTGGTGCAGGCACATAGTAGCCATTTGCTTCCCATGCCATTCTCGTATGTACTCTGGAAGTGCTTTCCCTCAGTACCAGAAGAGATATTAAAGGAAGGAAAAAAGTAGGAATTAAACTTTCTTTCTCCTGTGAGCTCTCTGAGTGCTTGTCTCCATCTGAATTCGCACTATCAATGTGAGCAGAACCACTCAAAAACCACCACACAGCTGGAAGAGAGCATCAGAGTCTTCAGAGGACTGTTCTTCCAAACCTGGAGACAGCAAGAAAGGTATTAGTCCAAATTAACATATGAACAGAGTTTGAGGAGGCCATGCTACAGAGTAGAGACACCCACATAACATATGTGGAAACACCAGACCTAGGTGTGGGCAGCTTAGGGGAAGAGTCAATATTTTGACAAGGTGAGATTCAGAGTAAAGCTTGGATGAAAACTTAGGTTGAATTTTATCAGAATATTGTCCCAAAAGACAGGAAGAGAAGATTCAGTCTTACAGATTTTGATCATCCCTGTCAGCTCATCAGTGGTGATTTCATCTTTGAATGAAGACAGAAAGTCTTTATTGTCAAAATATTGAAAGTCAAAATATTGTAAGATGAAGATGGTGGATAGCCAAAGGCTTGCATGACAGCTTCACTGAGGAAATGATACTAGGCTCAAACACCTCCAAGGAATTTTGCATGTAATACAGGCAACCCTGTGAAGGACTATCAAACTTGTAAGGATGGAAAAGAGTACTTCAGTCCTAGCAGTAATTTAAAACATTAGATGGAATAAACTGAATGGAGGCCACTGGCATGGATGTTCATCAGGAAGTCATTCCAGCCCTTTTAATTAGATGTCCACTGGAATGTTTCCTGCTCAGAAAAGCATGCAACACCCTGCTGTAAGACATTGGAAGATGCAGAGAGCAGCCAGTCAGCAGAGTTCCCAGTACAGCAATGATTTCAGATCACTAAAGACCACAATGATTAGTCACATTGCTCCACGCTTTATCCCTCAGATAAGTTTGAAAGAGAAAAGCAGTACATCAACTTCCCCCACAAAGGGGAAACAACACCCCTGGGAGGCCTGTGGAGCCTGGCTCTGGAGGCTGCCCTTCCTCTTTCTGCACACAGTGAAGGCGGACAGGAAAACTCCAGCTCCAGAAGACAGGTCCTGTAATCTAGCTGCATGAAATGACCCATCCGCTAACATGTTCCAGACTCCAGATGGCAGAAAGTTGCACCTGGTGCTTAGCGCATCACTTCCCAAGGAAAGGGAAATGAAGTTTACATCCTTTTTGTGGAAATAGAACAAAGTGATCTTATTGTTTCTTATCGCAGATGACAATCTTTTGTGCATGAGTGAAACGCCAGATCTGCTCTCAACGCTCCTCGTTTTCATGGATGCTGGTGCATCTTGTATGACAGGTGAGATCACCAGCTCTGAGCTTTTATACCGTCAGAAATGAACTCACACCCAAGTGTTAAAGCACATTCCACATGGTCATTTCAGATCGTGGAAGCACACTGAAAGTCATTCCATTGCATAGTTTGTTCTGCACTTACACTCAGCAAAGACAGCTGTGATTGTCTGAAGAAGAATGTGGTTATTAAATGATATTTAGGCTATTATACTAAACAGAGTGAAATTATATAAGCATAGACTCATAGAATAGTTTGGGTTGTAAGGGACCTTAAAGCTCATGTAGTGCTTGCGATTGCTCTGACTCAAATGCAGGACTTTAAACTTAGTTGTGTTGAACTTCATGAGATTCAGACACACAGCTTGGTGTCATCAGCAAACTTGCTGAAGCGTACTCAATCCCACTATCCATGTCACCAAAAAAGATGTCGAACAGCGCCTGTCCCAACACCAACCCCTGAGTAACACCATTCATCGCTGATCTCCACTTGGACATCAAGCCGTTGACCGCAACTTGTGGAGATCAGGTAAAGTCTCTCATGAGGAATCACATGGTTGTAGGTAGTTCAATGACTCAGGACTCCCAAGTCACCTTTTTCACCTATAGCCTGTCAGAGCCCTACACTCTCTTGATAGGATCTTACAGATATTCCACACATGGAAGATTTAATGTTTAATACCAAATTCTCTTATTTGAAGATATTTGATGTTACATGTGATTTTGATTAAGCAGAGTGGTACAACAATGATCTGAAATCACAATGCAAGCTCAAATGACAGCTAGCAGAAAACAGCAATTGCAGTATACCAATGAGTCACAACATGAAGGTGATTCCCACTACCAGCCTCCATTAAATACTCACAATCATGGTCGTTACCATCCCTAATCCCTGCAAAGGGGCCCATGCTCTCTTCATAGCTCTTGTTGCTTGTCATCCAGATTTTATACTCTCTGTGGGACTGCTGTTGGTCTGGCTAACTCAGGGAAGCATTCAAACCCTTTTGATTAACTTGGGGACAAACATTTACACAACCACTTGATCCGCTCAGCTGATACAGCCAGCTGATCTAAAACAAAGGCTGCCCTCCAGTGCCCTTTGTGTTGAGATTGGTTCAGGTTTATTTGCAATAGGCTGTCTCTCTTTCCTTCCTTCATGAGTCCTTGCACTCCACCCCTGAGCCTTCTTTGATCATAGGGACTTATTGATTGGTCCCATCGCTAGGTGCACATCTGACTGAGTCATGATTTCAAACAAACATGGAACAACTGCAGTAGCAAAATCCTGCCCAAGGATGAATCCAGGATAGCAGCTAGAAAGACTTATTTGAGGGAAGAAAATGAAATTTCTATACATTAACCCAGAATGCCACAGGATTCAGGAGATATAGGGTGCATCCCAAAGCATCTGGTGGACAGTCTTGGGAGTGTGTTTTGCTAGTCTATTGTCTTGCCTTATGGGAATAATCAATCCTCCTTTCTTAGTTAGGTTGCAGTTAATTCCATGACTTTTGTGAAAAACCTGGACACTGAGAACAGACAAAATCACAGGATGTTGTGTCAGCGACAGACTGAAAGGAAGATAAATCCCTAAAGAGGGAGCAGACATCTTGCAGGTCAATAGGTTCTCATGCACAAAACAGTCTCAACTAAGGGAAATTCAGTTTGTTTAACTTTTTGTCAACTAACAAACTTTGCATTACTAGTTTAGAAGACAAGCAATTCAACAAACATGTAGGGAGATTCTTTATCTCCTCCTGCAGCTGGCTTTTCTCCCTACTCATCCGAACTCCCCATCTTTTCACCACACACTGCACTCACTCTGGTGAGGCAATGGGCAATGCAGGACTTTGGGGTCACTGCTTAATAGGTTTTGTCTATCACTCCTTGCTTCTTACTCTTTTCTTCTTCTGCTGCTTGCTTCTTGTACCTTCCCTGCTCTGGTGTGGGAGCTGCAGTGCCTTTGGGGATGTCCCTGCTCCAGTGCGGTTTATCCACATGCCACAGACCTGACAGAGGTACCTCCTTGGGCACAAAGTACCACCTTCCAAGAGGGTGTGCCAGCTGTGTCCCCAACAATATTACCTTCCATGTGTTTTCTTTGCTTCTTCGTTTTTCATTTCTCCTCATATATCTCCTCCTGTGCCCCAGGTTGTGTCACCATTCTGCCCTTGAATTTCTAAACAGAGATAGTCAGCCTTCCTGTGGCCAGAATGAATTTCCAACTGCTGTTCACTGCTGTAGCAGGAAATGGACTGTAGTAAGACTTTTTTTCTCCTGAAATAAAGGGACAATAATTCTGTAACATTTTGGGATAAAACTATTTTCACCTGAAACAGGCATTATGGGAAGAGTTCCTGGAAAGAGGTCAAAGATGGGTTTGGAGTGGGAGTCCTGTAGGATTTGATGATGTACCCTCAGGCTACAGAGTCCTGGTACCCAGCTGTTCAAGGTAGCAGATTGCCAGGACAGTTCATCTCCTGAAACTTCTTTTTCTGAATAACTGGGCATAGTTGATGTGGGGTAGGAGGGCTGGATCCTCATTCACACCCTTGAACTTCAGATTGTTGCTTCAGAGGAGTGAAGTACCAAAGGGATGGACCTATTTGTAGTTACACCACTCGTCAATGGCACAATGTCTTTAGAAGCTCCTGGTGCATTCAAGAGGCAGGGAAAGGTATAGGGACCTTTGTGAACAATGGAGATATGCTAAGATGTATGCAAGGTAAAGGGAGGAGCCCAGAAGTTCATAAAATAGCTTCCAAATTCAAAGCTGAATTAACAAACTCTCCCTTATCAGCATTAAACAAAGTTTTTCCTTCAAAGGGAACCATCTCCTTTTTTTTTTTTTTGCCTATATCTCCAGGAAAGGATGACGAATGAAGCCAAGAAGAGCCTCTAACTGCCTTCTAAGGCTGCTCATAGTAGGAAGATACCCTCCCTAGGGAGACAGAAAATGCCTCTCTGTTTCTGCTGAGGCAGAACAACTGATGGAAAATGAAAGGCTTCTGTTGTTGGCTTTGTGTTTCTTTCTCCTGACAACTCTGCCAGTAGTGCAAGTTTCGGGAGTGATGTTGGACTGAGGACACCAGAGCTTCCCCAGCCTCTCACTTCATAGGACAGGAGGGGAATCGATTGGAAAGATGTGGCAAAGGAGCCTTAAGGGATACTGCCAGGGCACTGTGACCTACAAAAATCTCACTGGGCTGAGTTTGGGCACTGGACTGGGATGCTCTGAAGGCAGTGCCAGAGCTGGTCACTCATGCCTTACACTGTAGTCTGGGATTCGCTGAGCAAACCAAATGTGGTGAGGAAGGTCCACACTTCAGGAGTTTGTCTTTTGCCCTGCCCTGATACAGATGGCATATGGGCTGTGTTCACAGCAGTCTTTCAGAGTCCTGATGAGCCTCTCTCAAAGTGGTTTACAGCCATGTCTACGGCTAGGGCCACGGGCAAGGCTAAGGACTACATATCCCCACCACCTGCAGACTGCAGTTCCTGAGACAGGAACATTGGCTTCCTGAAGCAAGAAGTGTGATTTGCTGATACCGTTGTGTCTGTGATGGGTGTCCTTCAGAGGTACCTCACATCAGTACCTCACTCTCATCACCAACCAACAGAGGAACGCAGCCAGAAGTCTTTCATTGAGCCTAGTAAGAACCATCAGTTTTTCACCATCAGAAGTAACACAAGCTAAGGATATGAATAGTGAAAAATTCAAAGTAGAAACAGAATCCCAGAATCATTTAGGTTGAAAAAGACCTTTAAGATCAAGTCCAACTGTTAATTCAGCACTGCCAAGTCCACCACTAAACCACGTCCCTAAATACCACTTCTACATATGTAATACAGCTATGACTTCTCCTGCTGCAAAACTGGCTCCAAAATATTGAGTTCGATTGTCACTGCACCATAATCCCTACCATTTAATTATCTGGAAAATATAAAGTGTTGTCTCAAGTCCAGAAGCAGTACATGCACTGAAGCTATGTGGTGCATCCAATCACACTTATATCAGATTTAATAACACAGCTGTTGAGGAGCTTGTGGAGATTTCTGAGCTGATTCTGCAACAGGTCTGCTTGGATCTCATGGGCCTAATGCTTTGCCTGACCAAAGAAGTTCTGCTCTGCACAACCCCAAGTCAGGTATCTGCATTCGCAGCAACCCAAGCATCCTACCAATGGATAATAAGAATCAAGAAGACAATACAGCACTCTTTTGTGAAATGTCCACATTATATGTCTTGTTTTCATTCAAGGTTGCATTCATTGATTTGCACAAAGATTTGCCTTCTTGGTTTTTGTATCACTTTCAGAACTTAAAATAATTACTGTAAAGCTGTAACTCCATCATCCTCCCCCTTTAGAAAGGCCATCTGCTCATTGTTTTAGCTCAGCAATCTGGCATTTGCATGTTTTGGTTTTTTTCCTGGTTGAAAGTATCAATCTGCAACCAGCTCACTACCTGAACCTGAGTTTAGAAACAGGGTTTAAACAGGCTTACTGTTTCCAGCTCTAGGAACTCAGCACAAGAAAAACATGGACTATTGTAGCAAGTCCAGAGGAGGCCACAAAGACGCTCTGAGAGCTGGAGCACCTCTGCTATGGAGGCAGGCTGAGAGAGCTGAGCTTGTTCAGCCTGGAGAAGAGAAGGCTCCACGGAGACCTTAGAGCAGCTTCTAGCACCTAACGGGGCAGACAAGAAAGCTGGAGAGGGGCTTTTGACAAGGGCCTGTAGGGACAGGAGAAGGGGGAGTGGCTTTAACCTGACAGAGGGGAGACTGAGATGAGATCTTAGGAAGAAGTTCTTCCCTGTGAGGGTGGTGAGGCCCTGGCACAGGGTGCCCAGAGAAGCTGCAGCTGCCCCATCCCTGGCAGTGTTCAAGGCCAGGTTGAATGGGGCTTGGAGCAACCTGATCTGGTGGAAGGTGTCCCAGCCCATGGCAGGGGGTTTTAACTGGATGGGCTTTAAGGTCCCTTCCAATCCAAACTGGTCTATGATTCCTACGAAAAATGCCCAAAGCATATCTTAGGACTTAAGAAATAATACATTTTAGCCTTATTTTTTATCACGCTACTGGTTTTTTTGTCTGTTGGTAGCTTTTGCAGCTAACCATGCTGGCATAACATCTTTCTCTAAAAAGGCGAGATCTTGATCTGACAGTGTTTTACACGCAGCTTGGCACTGGTGCAAATCCAGGACAAGTCAAACTTCCAGAAGAGAGCATTGTATGGGAAGTTATTAATGACTGCCATTGGAGTGGGTTTTTGTAACAGGTAGAACTAAAGTCACCCCATGTGCGTGACATTGAAATCAGGTGGAAGTCCAATAACATATTAGAAGAAAAGCAAGTTGGGTGATTGGTGCAGCTCTTCCTGGAAGAGGCTGTGGGTACCGCTGTGCTGCCCAAGGCACACCAGCCAGCCTGCAGAGCACCAGCTTTCTAGGTAAAAGAAGCCAAAATATCGTCAAGGTTCTCTGAAATGCAGTGTTAAACTGGGCTTCCTGTCATCCTGTATGTGCTGCCTGATGCTCTAATGGACTACCAGGGAAACATGATACTGATCTTTGGGTAGGAGCAAAGAGAAACAAAATTATTTAGAATAGAATTTGTTAGACTGGCAGATTTGGGGATCCTGAGCATGTTTTGAGGATTGGACTAAAGCAAAGGAAGCTCCTGGCTGGCTGAAAACGATGATCTCCTTCCAGAGGCAGCTGTGGCTGTCAATATTTACCTGGGTGGATAAGGTGGATTTTCTTGCAAGGGCTAAAAATTGTGCTTTTCCCCACACACTTGCAGCCAGTTGTTAATAGGGTACAAAAGAGGAATGGTGAGTGCTAGAATGTGTTGTGCTGTTGATATGGTAAATATCATGTGTGTCCCCACCAAGATACCTTGGGGAACAGAATTTTATCTAATAGACTCCAATTTGAATCAATGCACTGTTTCTTCTAGCCCTCTTTTTTGTTTGGTTGGGTTGGTTTGTCTTTTTTCCTCTGTAAATGCTTGTGTTTATCTCTTCTGTGTGGGAAGAGTGAGAGGGAAGTCTTCACTCTTAAGAAAGCCTCTGGAGCACATTATTTTCCCCAGGAAAGACTCAGGCAGTTTTACTCAAGGCTCAGTGGAAGCATTTGGAAAGCAGATCCATTTTCCTACCAACAGCACTCGGTATCAGCTGTGAATGGACACTTCTGTGCACGTGGTGGAGCACAAGGTCCTCTGAGCAGCTGTAGGTGCTCTCTGGGGAGCTGCTGCCCTAATGATGCATTGAGACTGCCTGGGCAGCAAGTTTCCTCTCCGCTTGCTGACCAAGAATCTTGATTGGGGTTTTTGTTTTTGTTTATATTTACTTTACCTCCTCATAACAGCTTTACTTCTAAAACCAGCTTGATGTGCCTTGGCTTTCTGTGCTTTATATACTCCTCTGAACAAGGAAACTGTGATACAGTAGATGTAGTAGTAATAATAAAATATATGCCTTGGTGAGTCATCCCTGTTTATTTTTACTTTGGAAGATGAGCTTCCAGGCTCCAGAGTGCAACAAAGACTGGCTGCTTGAGCTCCTCAGCGGCATCTCTTCCTGGAGATATGTTCCCAACTTGGATACGAGGCTGAAGGAGCATGTTAAATCTCTTCCTGCTTTGCTTTGTCCCTTATGTATCATTAGGTGCTAGTGTGAGTGGGATGTAAACAAGGCAGTATACAAACTGATCCTTGATTTTATACTTTAAAAGGAACAGTGTGGGGAATGTGGTACACAACAGCTGTGGGAGTCTGGCTTTTGTGACTTATGAGCAGAAAGAGTAGCTTCTGAAAGGAATTTTGATGCCTAACGGTGTCTGTACTGGTATTTGAAAAATGCAGATTTGTTCCATCACAGGAACTGATTAGGACAAAAGGAAGATCATGTGAAATTTATGGACCTGATTTGAAACTAGAGAAAATTACAGGATCATCAAATCACAGAATTAAAATAGATTTTTTAATTCTATTTACATATCTGAAGTAAAAGTCTCTTAAAAACTTCATATTTCATGTAAAATTTTGCAGAAAATGTTTATGTTTCTACTCTGGCCTTTCCTGCAGTCAGTTGCCATCAGACAGGGCTGCTTGCTGCTGTGGCCATGTCATTGGTGAATGAAAAAGCCAGTGATTCGTAACTTCCAGCTTGTCTGACATCCAATGTGAAAATTAAATGACCTTCAGATGGTAACTCAAGATTCAGAACTCCAGGCTAATGTAAATCCTAAGTGGAAGAACATGATGGCTCACATCCTTAAGGTGAATCAATTGAGACGTGATTATTTTACACCACAAATATTTCCTTAGCTGATTGGACGAATGATTGGTTTTTACTTTATCCAGAAGGTGCAATTTTTCTTTTTTAAGTTCTAGAAGCTGCTATTGAAGAAGCTGGAGTGAAGCATGGCCCGTCGGCAGAGTGCACACTAGTACCACCCCCTTTCTTAACTTATCTCACTGGCAAGCTCAGTTATGGTTAACAATACTGAGCCACAAGAGATGATGAAGGCATCTCAACAGGTACCTGGAAACAAGAGAAGCCCAGAGGAAAAGGTCAGATGGTTGAGTATGAGCTGGTGGTGCGACTGCACCACAAATTCATGGAATCCTAGAATGGTTTGAGTTGGAAGAGACCAAAGAGTGGTTTTTCTCCAAAGACTAGTTCAGAATGAGAACTTCTTCCTTTCCCTTGATGCTCAGTCCAGCATTCTCCTGTATGACCATTTATGCCATACATTTATGCCCGTTAATCTGCTTTGGCTTCGTGGTCTAGTTGTTGTACACAAACACCCAGTGAGAGTGCTGAGAGAATTAAGGTGTAGAAGCATGGGCCTTAACTTTCTTTTGTCCCTGGCACGGTATTCCTTGACGGTGTCTTTCCCACACAGACACATACTATGATTTTCCACATTTTCTTCCCATAGAAACAGTAACACATGATGCTGCACACTGTGAGAAGTGGCTCATTTTTCCATGAAACCATAATACGGGAAGAGAATCCATTTGAGAGATGCTGCATAAACGTACACCCTTTGCAGGTAGGTAACAGGCTTTCAAACAGCATGATAATTAGTTTTTTTCTACCCAGTCCGTGATATCCCTCCTTCAACAGGACAGAAGATGGAAACAGAATGATAGGGCTGGGTGGGAGCCCCACCTGGGTGTCCCTGGTTGAGAGAAGATGGATTGCAACTCCAGAGGATGAGGTGGGATGGTGTACTACAAAAGGGATTGGGAACGTATGGTGCAGTATTGCAGAACGGCCAACTGTCAGGACAGCTGCCATGGCAGCACATGGATGGGAGCAGGTAATGGTGAAAGAGAAGGTGATTAGTCGGGCTGCAGGAGGGAGCAAAAGTATCTGCAGCCCAGGCTAGCAGCCATGTGAATGGTTGCAGGGTGAGGTGCCAATGGAGGATAGTGACACCTTGGGTGCTGGTTCACCACCACTGAGTGGAGGCAGCTTGGTGCCAGCGGATGGGGCCTGCAGCACTCACTGCAGGGGCTGGTGTCCCTGCGAGGGACACGGGTGGAACCAGGTGGTGGCCGGCTGGGAGGTGCATGTGTAGACGGGGTACGCTCGGTAGCCGCTGATGGCGGGGGGGAGCGGGGAGCCGGAGACTGTTCCTAGTAGCGATGGGGGTCAACCGGGGCCGAGCTCCAACCGCCAGGGGTAGAGGCGAAGAGGAGCGATCGGCCCTACATAACTTTGGAATTCTGAATTCTTTCCTTCCAACCCAGGGTTTCATGCC
>JANHGB010042828.1:54357-68511 GCA_026283785.1 Coracopsis vasa | reverse complement strand
TGATGTGACTCATGTCTGCTTACTGTTTACTCAGCTTTTATGCCAGCAGCTAAATGTACTTGTTCAGCCCCTTTCTAATTTCTGTTTGCCAGCAAGATGGGAATCATAATTGTAGCTCTCACCTGCCTGCTCTCATGAAAGACTCTAAGGTTTTAGATGGTCCTCAGAAGCTATATTTTTACAGAGAATGTAATTAAGAAAATAAAAAGTGTAATTTCAAATGCTGAATTGATAAAAACAAGTTCATATAATGGAACCTTAGATACCCATATGAAGCATCTGTAAGGAACTCTATCTTCTAAGCTTGACCATGGTCACATAATGATGCTCAGGTTACTCTCTGGAAATAACCCAAGCCAAAAAGAGGTTGAGAGGTCGATTCTGAAAGAGTTAAAGTGCTTGCAGCTCTTGGATGCCTTGGGTGTGTTACGTGTAGCATAATAGTCAAATCTCAGATAGCCAACAGCTATCTGAATCATGTTGGTTCAGATGGCAAGAAGGTGTCTTGAACTTTTTTCTAAATAATCTCTTTCCTGATCTTTGACACATTATTACTAAATGGTCTCATCTTACACTGTCAGAATTGAATATCTTTTATGTCACCATCACTAGACAACAAGACTTATCAAAGTTGACCAAGGAACTTTTTGTAAGTAGGTTTATTTGGGACTGTATTTGTAGACGAAGATTCAGAGTTGCCTACCTGTTAAAAGAGAGAGCTGCAGTACATTCACGGAGCTTGGGCTGTTCATCAGCAGCCAAGGCTTACTGATAAGTGGGTCATGTTCGCTATTCTGATACAGTGAATGTTTTCATACACATTTTATTGAATCTACAAAGCACAAGGAGGACTTGAGGAACAATCCCAGTACTCCAGAGGTAGACACCAGCATCCAAAAGGAGGAGTAATCGCAGAAGTCTAAGCTATGTAAATTATAGAATCATAGAATTATAGAATAGTTAGGGTTGGAAAGGATCTTAATATCATCAAATTCCAACCCCCTGCCATGGGCAGGGACACCTCACACTAAACCATGTCACCCAAGGCTCTGTTCAACCTGACCTTGAACACCGCCAGGGATGGAGCATCCACAACTTCCCTAGGCAACCCGTTCCAGTGCCTCACCTCCCTCACAGTAAAGAACTTCCTCCTCATGTCCAGTCTAAACTTCCCCTGTTTAAGTTTTAGTTCGTTACCCCTTGTCCTATCACTGCAGTCCCTAATGAAGAGTCCATCCCCAGCATCCTTACATGCCACCTTCAGATACTGGAAGGCTGTTATGAGGTCTCCACACAGCCTTCTCTTCTCCAGGCTGAACAGCCCCAACTTTCTCAGCCTATCTTCATACGGGAGGTGCTCCTATTAGGACAAGGGGGAATGGCATTAACCTGACAGAGGGGAGATTGAGATGGGATCTTAGGAGAAAGTTCTTCCCTATGAGGGTGGTGAGGTGCTGGCACAGATTGCCCAGAGAAGCTGTGGCTGCCCTGTCCCTGGCAAAGGGTTAGAACTGGGTGAGCTTTAAGGTCCCTTCCAACCCAAACTAGTCTGGTATTCTGTGATTTGTTGCCAAAGCTTAACTGTGGTCATTTGGTCTGTGCTGAAGGAGTCATGTGGAAAATTTAAATGGTACTGAATGACACTGTGGCTGTTAGCCACTGTGTTAAAGAGGGACTGAGCTACTTTAGTCCTCTGACTCTCAGTTTTTGTGCCTGAAGGCAGGTGGTAGAGGAAGAGATGATGCTTGAAGAGACTGTGTTTTCAGTCTTCAGCACTTGCAGGACCTCCTTAAGGTTGTTTGAAGGGTGCTGGTAATGCCATTGTTAAGCTTGTGTCTGTTTTATCCCAGGTGGCTTGGATTGTTCAATCTCTTTTGTTTCTCATGTCCTGGGGAAGGTATGCATTCATGGAAGACAAAGTGAGTGTTTCACAATCCTGTTCTGGGGAGGGGAAGGTCTGTTTTACCATATTAGAGCAGAAGGATGGCAGTGCTAATTGGCAAAGGAAGTGGGAGACTGACCAGTTAATGCTTTGGGAGTTTCATGAGTTCGGATGTACAGGCTGCTCTCTACTTTCTGAGGGTACTCAGCTACGTATCTTATAGACATTGATGCTTTTCTGTCAGCTCCTGTCAATGTGATCTGTTCTTCTCTCAAGGACTGATAAGGTGATGAGCTGCCTCATCCTCCCATTTGGGGCAAAACTATTAAATGTTCTTTTAGGGCTTTTCACCCAGTGCTCTGAAAGCACCTTGTAAATACCAGCAGAAATCACTCCTATGGGAGTAGCCTTCAGTCTGGCTTTGCTTAGGACTTTGAAGCCACTGAACACAGACGCAGTGAACAGGGCTGGGGAAGAAGAGGAAAGATTTTCTAGCTGTTTAGTGTCATAAGGAATACTTGTAAGTTCCTTAGCCTGCTTAGGTTGGTTCTTGCCACAGGAGCAATTTAGAACTACAATCTGTACATTGTATTTCTTCATCTTGTAAGGATGTTGACCTTGAGTACCGTCCATCTGGTGTATTTAACTGTTTCCTCTTACGCTTCAGAGGAAATTCTGGGCATTCTGGTGCCCGGCCTGATGGAGCTCACCAAGTCAGACTGCATCTGGCAAAGAATTTGCTGGCGACTGGTTGAATGTGTGCCAGACCGCTGGATGGAGGCGGTGGTCCTTGGTTTTGTGCAGCAAACACCCAGGTAAGAACTCTGCTTTCCTCCCTGATCTGGAGCAAAGGCTGGAAGTTTTCCATGAATATTTGCGGAATCAGTGTCTGAAAGATGCTAGGGTGTGTTTGTGCAGGCGGTTTCTTCCCAGTTCCTGAGAGACTCTGGGGTAAAGTAGTTGATTGTTCCCTCCCATGTAGAACATCCGCCATTCCTTAAAGATCTGTATTGTGACTTACAGTGAAAAACCAAGTGAAAACATTCCTTGCAATTACTGACTTACTCTTGAAGTTTAGCAGTGTTTTAGAGACTGTTGAAAATAGCTACTCACAGAATTTCCTATGATTAGTCGCAGCATGACAGTAATTCCATGGATTCCTAATGTTTTGCTCTTGACTTTATTTGCTAGGGCAGATGTCCTGTCTAGGTTGCTGGGAAACCTGGTTGTGAAGAACAAGAAAGCTCAGTTTGTGGTGACACAGAAGGTGCTGCTCTTGCAGTATGGTCACACGGTGAGAACTCTGCCATGAACAGCAACATGGGAATGCCTTTTTTTTTCCCCACATGCCAGTGTGTTTTTTAGCTGAGCTGCAGGTCTTCATGGGTAAGGTTTAACTCTTCACTCTGAAATCAGTCTCTCCGCACATACCTGAGCTGTGTAGTTGTTCACTTACGTCCCCTCAGCTGAAGGTAATGAAGAGGGAGAGGTTCAAAGCAGTTGCTTTGAAATCACAGGATTCATGTGCTGTCAGTGTTGATGGTGAGCAGAATTACTGTACTCTCTTTCTGGAACCAAGTGGTTATTTGCACATAATTTCAGTGTTCTGGGGAGACCTAATTAATTTGGAATCTGAAAGAAGACACTGAAGAAGCCATGACCCACCCTTCAGGGATAAGACAAGGACTGTTTAGTTTGTTTTTTTCCTGTGCACCTAACTTTGGCACAGGATTTTAAGACGTGTTCTGTGGTTTGTGATATTGTTGAGAGAGATGTTCTCTAGACTTTGTGTCCCATGTTTGCTTGGGACTGTGCTGATCTAGTTTTGATGGTAAAAATACTGCTCTGTATTCCTGTCCTCTTTTTCCGTGTATTTTGTCAGCAACTGCATGTGTGTGGGTTTGGTTGGTTGGGTTGTTTTTTTAGTTTACTCACTTTCCTGTTTCTGAATGTTGTAAACCAGTCCCTCAGAATGAAAAGTTTAATGTAGCAGAAGTGCACACATGTCCTCGCTGTCACTTTATGCCCAGTTAAAGCCAGTCCTGTGGTTTTTGTTGCAGACTGCAGTGCTACAGAACCTCCTTGGCTACCTGGCTCTGGATAGCCTTCGGCGTGCCTTGTTGATCAAAGTAAGCTGTAGTAACACTGTTGATGAGGTACCCGATGGCAAAACCCTCTACTGGTGCGGGGTGTGTGTGTGTGTGCACAGTTTTGGTACTTCTCTGAGACACTTCTGTTCCTGTCTGTGAGTGCGAGGGAAACCCTGACTCAAGTAAATTGTGATTTACAAATCAAAGACTTTCTGCACTGCTGAAACGTTAGTTTTTCATAATTAATTGCCAAATTCCCTGCCAGGTAGCAAACCTAAGGAGGCTTGGATTCTAGTAGATGTCCCCTGTCCTCCATCTTGCTCAGCTTCCTCTGTCATCCCATGTTTGCATAGCTGGGCAGATGGCAGGAAGTGATGAGGTTGGTTGATAGCTGTCTGTGCACCAAATGATTGATGCTTCAGAATCTCTCATGTACCTTTTCCTCAATGGGGAATGCAGATATTTTCCCTTTCCAAGTCAGCAGTGTGATGGAGCTTTTAGAAAATCTGTATCTCTGGAAACCTCTACCATTTTTTTTCCCTCTCCACTGGTTACATGTTCTAAAATTCTAAGGAGATATTGGCTGCTGTATAAGATTGGACTAAACCCATGTAATATCACAGTTTTTTGACAATAATATGTATTGCTTTATATAAACTATTTATTTATGAAAAGTAAGTGTATTTACCACTTTAAAAATCTATATATTTAATAATACCTCAAATGAAGGTGGCATGGAGGTCTCAGTTGGTGAAACACAGTATGTTTTGGGCCCTGAAATACAATGTTAGCTCCATTTGTAGGAGCATAAGGTTCACTGGGAAACATGAAGACCAAAGGGCAATCAGAATATACAGCATGTTGTATGAAAGCACATACCAAAATGTGTTTCAAAAAGAAGATTATTTTTACATGTAGAGAAGATCCATTTCAGGCCAGCTTGAGTTCTTTGCTTCAGGCGCTGCAAGAACTCTTGGAGACATGGAGCAGCAGCAGTGCTGTGAGACACTCGCCACCTGAGCAGCAGCAGTATATCAGCAAGGCCATACTTATCTGCCTCTCCCACCTGAAGGAGACTGAAATTGAGAGCTGCAAACAAGGTCAGGCAGTGGGAAAAGTGGGGATGAGATTTATTTAGCAGAAGGTCTGTGAGTAAAAAAACATCTTGTTTTGCTCTGTGGATAAACAAAATGGTCCCATTTTCATCTCGGCAAACAGGGTAGCCTGCTGGAATCCTCTTTAGCACCCATATATTAGCAAGTGCATAGCTTGAAATGATGAGATTGCAGAAGCATCTCTGACCTGAGGTCAAACCTAAATATGGTTTAGGAACCCTTCAGTTTTGTTGCAGGAAAATGAGGATTAACTCTGGGACTAGTTAGAAGAGTGGTGTGATTTGCAGTTTATATGCTTAGTGTTGGAGCATGAGTAAGGCTTCAAACGGTGCAGGGGAAAGTATGTCAGGATAAAAAGCTGTTTGGTTGGTCTCTGACTAACCATGTGCATTCCTCTGCTCCCGTCAGTGTGAGGTGAGAAGGGATAGTAAGTTACTCCCAAGGACCTCCAGTTTATTGTACACTGTGCAGCACATTGGGATCCTGCTCTGAAATTTATGTTTTTATTGCAATAAAAAAAACCCCAAACTGTTCAGTGTTTAGAGTTACTTCTGTGTGTGGCTTTTTGGGGGGAGCAGGTTGACTTACAAGACCTGTTAATCTGATTCATTTAAAACTTAATTCTTTAGGTAAGTGACCTGTTATCCACTAACAGTAGTGTAGTTTTATAATCAGTTTTTTATCTGACAGCTGCTGAAAAGTTCGCTTTTCTGAGTTGAAGGATGTCTTTCTAACACAGTAAGCCTACCTGGTAAAGCTGGCAACCATCCTTCTATGTGGGCTGACAAATAGTGCTATTATTTGCCTGTTTCAACTTAACCTAAGTGCTGTGGGAAATTTCTCATTCATGGTTGTTGTACTGGTCAGAATTTGTAGCTTCCTCAAAACATGACTTTAGTGGCCTTGAATCATTCCAAAACAAAGCTAAAGATTGACTTGACTTATGACCCTTTTTTGTTTCAGTGAAAACTGAAAATACTCCAAAGTTAGACTCTCTTGTAATGTTTTGTTGACTTCATACCCCATGAAAAAGCATGGGTTTACTGTATTGGGGCAGAAGAACAAAACAGCCACTGCAGAAAGAGAAGTCACAGTTGCATGGGCCTTTACTGTCTTCCTTCCAATGGCTGGGTGGTGAGCAGCTAAGGATGCCCTCTCAGGAAGTATAAAGGTGGATGTTTCTCTGTCACCGTTTCATGCACAGTTTGTTGGTTTTGTTTTCAGACCTTCTCACAAGCATGATGGAGGGTGTGAAATGCCACTTGGACAGCAGCCTGCCACAAATACGGCGTCTGGGCATGATTGTGGCAGAGGGCATTAGTGCAAAAATAAACACTGATGGGCCTGTCCTGAAGTTTCAGGTGAAAGTTACAATGAAATTTATGTCTGGTGTGTAGGGTGTAGAGGAGATAAAAGCTTTAAGCCAGGTGATCCGGGACATTCTGGCAAGTTCTAACACTTACCCTTTAGAAATAAGGAGGGGCAGCAACACTGAAAAAAAAGAGGAGATCTGTTTACAAAAACCAACTCTATAGCAAATAGCCTCTGGCTTGAGATTTTCAAGACTGACAAGGGGAAATATGCTTTGCTGTTTCCAGGAGAGTTTATAAGAATTATGTGATTAAATCACATTAATTCTTTAAAATCCTGCATCATCCCTGATGTCACATTGCTATTTATTAAATGTTTTCAAGGTTGTAATAGTATTCAGGCAAGGTGTGATCAGGTGCCACTGTTGGATAGGGACAAAGATTATATGTGGCACAGATTGCTTTGCAGCATAAATACATTACTGCTGGCAGCAGAGTGATGCAAACAAGTGGGATTTGTTTGGGTTCATCTGCTCATGATTCAGTCTTCACTGGCAAGAAGCAGAAGGGTGACATGTTGAATGCTGGGCATATTTGCAATCAAATAGAGTTCAGTAACAGTTACTCTGACTGTCTAGTATGAAGAAGATGATGAAGCAAGAGAATTGAAGTCCCTCCTGGTGCAGACTCCACCATTCTGTGCTGTCCCCAGCCTCCCACGGGATGAGTAAGATATTGTTACTGTTCATCTCCATGCTGTTTGTTTGTCCTCTC
Organism: Coracopsis vasa; assembly: GCA_026283785.1. NCBI lineage: Eukaryota > Metazoa > Chordata > Aves > Psittaciformes > Psittacidae > Coracopsis > Coracopsis vasa. The sequence goes on along the minus strand of JANHGB010042828.1, from coordinate 61,340 downwards.
TGTACCTCTTTTGAGTCACATGCTAGAACTGTATAGAGTATGCAAGATGTCATATATATTCTTAAGCATTATAATGCACCTTATTCTTACAATGCAGTGTAGCAGTTATGTTAAATTCATAACCAGAATGGTAATATGTATTAAAATTGCTTGTTGGATAGCTGAATGTGGTGAAACCATGCTCCAGGGGTCCTATGTGCCCCTGGGTAGGATCAGATGGGCCTTTCTGTTCTTACTTAGTGTATTCACTCTACTAAATATGTTTATTCCCAATTTGTTCAGTTTCATTCACAGCTTTAAATATGGGGCAGGCCAGGTTACTGCAGGGGAGCACAGCAAATTTTTGTTACCTATTGCTCTTCTCTTAAGATATTCTGTTTTTCTTCTCCCGTCACCCAGTTCTCCTTCCCAGGACTTTGTTACTTGTGTTAGCCAAGCTAGGTGGGAAACTGCAGCAGAAGTAATTATTTGCCATTCTGTTCAGGCAGCAAGGGTTGATGACATGGGTAGTTTCTTGCTCGAAAGGACTGTTGCTGTGTTGGTTTTAATACTTCTTGTTCCTCACAGCAGGAATGAGAAAGCAGACGCTGCACTGCCAGTGGTATTGGAAAGTAGTGACAAATTGCATACAGCAGCCCCTATGATGCCAGATGAGGAGCTGGATACTGAGCTTGACAGGTATGGGGCAAGAAACTGCTAGGAAATGGAAAACAAATTGCAAGGTCTTAAGAGCAGACATGGGGAGAAGGGAGCTATTGGTAGTTGCATCTCTTGGCAAATCTTGTGCTGACCCCCTTGTGGCATGCAGCAGAGCAGGACTTTGTGTAGGAAATTACACACAAGTCAATATTTTTCACATAGCCCACATCATGTACAACCATTCTATTGATTTGAAGTATATCTAATACATTCTCTGGAATTACGGACATATTTACCCATTCTAATAGTGGTCCTGCCTTATTCTTTCACTTTACCAATATATGAAGAAATCTCAAGAATCAGCTTCTGGTCTTGGTCACCTGCCTTGTTCCTGCAGTTGACCAGGAGGTTCAGTTCCAGATCTGGTCACAGAACTGCTCTTTCACTGAGCTTTGGTGTAACTCATAGGACTGTGTAAGGAACCCTTTCAGGCTAGGCTTCAGCAGTGCTGCAGGATGATGCAAGAGGTGACAGTGTTATGACAATGTATATGCTGGTTCTTTCCCTTTTCTGTGGATAGCTGGAGAAAGGAAGAACATGTGTACCCCATAGACTAACTCCTGCCTTCATTTCACATACAGTGATGATGACCTCATCCCTTATGACATGTCAGAGGATAAAGAAGTAAAGATGAAGGCTCCTGCGTATATCCGAGATTGTATTGAAGGTAAAAGATTTTGGACTGAGTCTTTATCTGCTTCTCACTGGGTTTAGCAGAGTGATCCTTGTGTAGGCTTATTTTTTTCTGAGCTAATTTGAAGAAGCTGTAGGATTTCAGTAATCTGGGCTCAACTAATTGTGAGTACTTTCACTTGGGTTCCTAATGCTGGTTGTGCACTGGGTCAGTGATCTCTGCCTGTAACAAGACACGCTAAGGGCAGAAGAAAGCTGGGGGTATATACCCAAGCACAGCCATTCTGTTAATAGCTTTTATTTGTCTTTTACCTTAAGTCTTGACAGGATGTGAAGATATGGACAAATGGGAAGCTACAGTCAAGGCTCTTGAGAGCTTGGTTCGAAAGAATCCGGAGGCAACAAGAGAGGTGAAGTAGTATGAGCTGAATTCCCAGTGGGCTGCAGTACAGGATTATCCCTTTGCCCTCGTGAGGAGACTAAATATGGCAACAGAGCAGCAGGCCAGGCTAATATGTACCTGGATTTAAAGCTTTCAAATTGGGAAAGGAAATAGAAGGAGATAGTTTCTTTGGAGGTGAGGCTACAGAGCACAAAGGGACAAAGCAGGCAGAGGTTCAAGCAACAGTGTGGCATTTAGCAGCTCCAGTGCTGCAAATGAAATGCACTGCAGGTAAAGCTTACCAGCAATGTGAGGAAGCAGAGGAAGCTCCATGAAAAAAACATGAGAAATGCAGCACAGAGCAGCCACGAATTCCTCAGACCAATTGATTTTAATTTTGGATTGAATTGATTTTGAATGGAAATTGAATTTGTTACTCTCCAACAAAAAGGGAGATAAAATCAAAAGGACTTCTCCTATTTGCTTCTACAAGCATAATGTCTTCTGGAGGGAGCAGTTGAATTCTATTGGTAAAAATGAAAAGCTCAGGTGAGAGGAACCTGGGACAAGGTCACCGGTATGATGAGTGCTCACCACCACTTGTGAACACTTGAAGGCAGCTGAGAAACCACCTCTGCCACCTGAGAAGAGGAATTGGTGTAGTCCGGTAAACAGCACACAGTCAGCTGCTGCTTATCAGACTTGCCATTGAGCTGGATGGGCTTCAAATGTACCCTTTAACCCATCAGTTACAGTGATAAGTCCTCCTATATAATGATGCCACCACTTGTCCATAAAGCCAAAATGAATGTGGATACAGAAGTTGGCATAGAGTTTTGTTCAGTGTTTTGAGAAAACTTGATGGCATTTATCTCAGTGTGTTTTCTCTCCCTCCTAAGTAATGGACATGTTGCCTCTATTCCGTACCCTCACTGTCTTTGCTTAAACATTAGGAATAGTGTGTAAAACCTGTGAGAAAACCAAACACCTGCAGCGTTTTGATTTCTTTTTGCATGTTTTTAACAGGTTAGTGTGGAGCTGGCAAAGATACTGCTGCATCTGGAGGAGAAGACCTGTATTGAAGGCTTTGGGGAGCTCCGACAGAGAGCTCAAGTAGCTGTTTTAACCACAGATCCAATACCTGTGAGTCTCTCTTACTGCTTTGCTTTTTCCAGTTGAGGCACAGCCAAAAATTTAAGGAGCTGAAGTCTCTTGCTAGCTTGATAGAAGCAGCTATCAGGGTGTGGTACAATACTAGTCCATGTCTAGCAGCATTTATGGTCAATGCACTGAAGAATCTGCAATGCATGACTGAAACAACAGGAATGAGGAAACTCTGTCAGGGCTGTAACAGGCTGGAGGAACTGTTTGGAGGCTGTTAGTATATCTTACAAAGCAAATTAAATAAGGACCTGTTGCACTGAAGGAGAGATTGTTTCACATAGAGGAAGGCTAAGGCGCAAAGGGTTTCTCTAAGAAAGACTTATGTCTAATCTAGATCTGTCAGTTTAAAACCTTTACCCCTTGTTCTGTCAGTACAAGCCCTGATAAGTCCGTCTACGTCTTTCATAGAAGACCCTTTAAGCATTAAAAGGCTGCAGAAAAGTCTCCTTCGAAGTGCCAAAGCTGCTGTGGCAGTGTTAATTACCTCTGCCTAGGAAGGAGAGAAGAATGGCAAAGTCCCATTTGTCATTTACTTCCTTTGGGAGAATCTAGAAGTGGAAGTGTCTAAATTTCCTCTGTTTTCACAGCATGTCTCTTCATTTCTCTTGGAGGCTTGCTGTTGACTAACAGGAAGCAAGACTTCTGCAATGGAGTGCATTTAGAATTAGTGGGAAGGCTGTTTCCAGACTGGATTTTTGTTCATTGTGCCTTGATTTTTATGTACAGGTAGCAAAGTACTTGACCTCCCAGTTCTATTCTCTGAACTACAGTCTTCATCAGCGCATGGACATTCTTGATGTAAGTGCTCTTCTTTTCACTTCCCACTTCACTTGTGTCTTTGTTGCACCAGTGCTGTTTTCCTAAGAGGTAATAGGGTTATCTTTTATTCCTTGGAAGAGGAGGCAGAGGCATGGAAATCTCTTATTTGTGCTTGGCATTCCCCTCTCATTTGTAACTCTGCTACACTACAGTAATACAGTGATCCTTCCCCACACAATGCAAAACATGGGATGGTCGTTTGCCCAGGAGAAGCCACTGTTTCCTAACATTTCCTTGGTCTGTTAAACTTCACAGCAATCTGCCTGGATTCCTACATCATTTCACTTGCTGTGTTTGAAGAAGGAGCCCCTGTTCTGTTTCAGGGCTAAGGGACTGAGTGCTTGATCAGTACCTTGAAGCCAGCTGGCTATCTGGGTTCACTCACCTTGCTGTTCTGCATTCAAAACCTGCTGTGCTTTCTGCCTTGCTATTCCTAGCAGTTTGGTGCAGGTAACTGTTACTGTTCTCTAGTACACCCTTTTTCAGCAGAACCTCCATCTTTTTCATCTAGGTATTGGTTTTGTCAGCTCAGGAGCTGTCCCATCCCAAATCCCATTGGAAGACCAAGCATTCTGGTGCCCCAAAACCTTGTATCCAGCTCCTTCCTGGAAATGACAGCTCTAAGGACTGGAGAAGAATTGTTGATGAGAGGATCAAAAACAAGACTCGGAGATTTGCTACGGTGAGGCCAGGGCACACACAAACCAATGTGAAATCCAGCAAAAACAGGGATGCTGGGAGCTGCTGTAGCTTTATCTGGAAAGAACACAGTACCTGTGAAATTGGTCCAAAGGAAATGCTGTGTAATTTCAAATACAAAATTATCTTGGTATCTGGCTGAACCAATGCAAAATACCAACTCCCCCAGCAGGGAGAGGAAAATAAACCTTGAACTGCTTGCCTTGCATTGAGGAATAGTTGCTGCTGTTCCATGCTTGTTCTGAGCTTGTCTGGCCGCTGCAGGGAGCTGTGGCTGCACCTCACAGATCTCAGAGCCTCCTCAATCAGCCTAGCTGCCTCTGGACCTGGACTGTCTTAGCCTTCCTATTTTCAGTAAGATAAATGGATTCCAGTTTCCTAGTTCCCAGAACTCCCCTGTGGTTCTTCCTGGAAAACCTGCTTGCCAAAACTCCTTTATCCTTTGCATGTTCTTGTTTCTTGTCTCTAACCCAGCAATACTGAGTTATATTGTACTGAAATACTTAGATATTTGAGAGGATCTGAAGTGGGAAATGATCCATCCAATCTGGAAACTAGTAGCTGTAGACATATGAGCAGGCAGTGACTGACAGCAGGATGGCTGCAAGGAACCTGTAGTCTCAACAGTGATGTGAAGTGTCGGATGCTGCATCTTGTGTCTAGACTTCATTTTTCTCTTGGACAGGGCCAGTCTCAAGTGGAATTGGCTTCTGGCCCAAACGAGTTCAGTGCTGTTGCTGGGCACTTCTTTTTTCCATTGATTCAGCACTTTGACAGGTGAGTGTGAGCATATTGAGTCATGGGCATGACAGTGGCAGAGTGAACTTGCCTCAGAGCAGCAACCTAAAACCCTGAAGCTGTGTGAGAGTCCAGTGACACCACACTGATGCCTGGCTCATGCATAAAGCTTAGAGAGGAGGGGTTTGTGGTTTCTTGGACTTAGCCTATGAAGTCTTTTTGGGCAAGAGTATGTGAGACCCTGCAGAAGAGAAGGTCCATTATGAAAAATAACCTGTCAGCAGGTACAGAGGCGGGTGATTTTGGCAGTACTAAGTACTAAGTACCAGTTGCCTTAGCTGACCCTCCTCCTTGGGGAGATTGCAGTCTTAGCCAAAGTTAACTCTGTTTCAGGTTTGGGCCTGTCACCGGGACTGGTCCTTTAGACCACGTTACAGGACGTGGTTCATTGTTAATCACTTAGGTCTTTGCTTACCTAAAGATGGCTGAATAATTGATTCCATGAGAATCAAGATTCTTGGCATACCAGTCTTAATGCTTTATCTCTAGTATGGCAGTAGTGCTTTCAGTAGTAAAATCTGTTAGTAGAATAAGTGATACCTGCTGTAAGAGTACAGGGTATCATTGGTCTGGGAGCAAAGATGAGAGCAAACAGCTGTGGCTTGTGTTAAACTGGGATTAACTTTAATGACTGTGTCATAGGGATTCAGACTTGTGGGGGAGAGTTTGTCCTGCGTAACCACTGTGACTGCTCCAAAGATGCACTGATCAGCCTTCTCACTGCTACAGGACTGTGTTTCTTGCACTTGCAGGCCTTTGACAACATTTGATCTCCTGAGGGAAGATCACTTTGTCCTTGGAAGACTGGTCCACACTTTAGCAGTCTTGATGTACTTGGCTGTCAACACCGTGGTAAGAAAGGCTGTGTGAGCTTGCAGAGAGCCGGGGAGGCTTCCAGCCTGGGAACCTGGGGCCTGTCATGCTGAGGCTGGCAGCAAGTTTGAGTCAAATGTGCTGGGAGTTGAGAAAAGAGCTGGGAAAAAAGTGGTCAGAGAAGAGGCAAGGGAGCCCTGCACAATCCTGTGCTGCTCCTGGTAGAAAAACTACCAAATTGGGTGGAAGGCTGGGCTCATCATTTTGCTACCTAAGTTTTCTTATCTGTAAAATAAAGTTAATCGTAACCCCGATGTTCACAGCAGAGCATCTCAAGGTGCAGTTCTGTAGAGCGATGTGAATGTGAAGGTGTTCAGTGTTTCTGTCATCCTGTTTTGCAGGCAGTTGCTGCAATGGGAAAGGCACTGCTGGATTTTGTTTGGGCTCTGCGCTTCCACACTGACTCGTGAGTTCTGGTTGTGTGCTTTAATTTTTAAAGATCAGCTGCCAGCCAGTCTCCAGCCATGGTTTCTCTTTGTGCAAGGGTAGCACCAGACTGAGAATGTCAGTGACTTAATACATTAACTGTCGTGAGACAGGTTAGTTTTACCCTACTGATGATGTGTTGTTGCAATAGTAATCCTGCTCAGTCTTCCTATCATTGTGAAGCAGAATTCACCAAGTGTTGATTGGTCACCCACTAATGGGGAATGTGTGCTGGGATTAGACCCTTGTGAGACAGGTTAGTTTTACCCTACTGATGTTGTGTTGCTGCAATAGTAATCCTGCTCACTAGCCTTCGGGCAACCATCCTAGGAGAAGGAAAACTCTAACTTCAAATCTGGGCAGATGGAGCTCGTCTAGCCTTGTAAGGCCATCCATCTAAGAGAAGGATACTGTAACCAAACCTACGACCTGAGGACTTTGCTGTCACCGTCCAAGCTCGCTAGGCCCTGGCAGATAAACCTCAGGTGTA
>JANHGB010042828.1:13379-25078 GCA_026283785.1 Coracopsis vasa | reverse complement strand
GGTTTGAAAAGATATAAAAACCTTGCTCGGTTCTTCAGGGCTCCAGAAGACATAACAGAAGTCCAAATAGTGGGAAGCTTTTATCAGCTACAGATACCTGGAGCAGGATAGCTCTGGTCAATTGTAGCTCTTACAAGGGAGTGTAACCAGTGCCAAGGAGAGGCACAGTGTCATGAGCACCTAGTGACTGCTACAGGGATCAAACATAAACACCTGTCCAGCCTAAATGTATGATTTATGCAAACACAAGTACACCATGAAACATGGCTTCAAAGGCAGGATGTTGCAGGATGCTGTGCCATATGGGAGCGAGGAGCTTGCCTTGGCTTGCAGAGGCAACACTTCACTGGATTGTCCACGTCCACTGTATGTCCGCAAATTTCCAATGTCCACACATGTCTCTGAAATTCGGCTGGGTGGGAGCCAGGTTGAGCCAAGCAGCTGAGTATGTTGCAGGCTTGTGTTACTATTTCAATATATGCAGATCAATAAAGGAAGCCCACTGCATTTTGAGAAGACAGGAATAACCAATAGATTAAAGCATGCCCAAAACCTTATCATATATATGGTTGCCTGGTAAACTGCTCAGGCTCTTGCACAGAGATGGAGGCAGTGACAACTAAGGCTTGTGATTTCCCCTCCCAACATCTGCATTATGATCAATACTTAAATAATTGAAATTACTAAATTAATGGTAAATGGCAGTGAAGGCATATTGTAAGAGGTCTGGCTCTTCAAATTAATGTGAATGCTCATTTTAATGTGGATTTTACTACACTGTGTATATGAAAAAGTTCAAAACTTTTCAGGATAAGAAAATTAACCTAATATGTGTTTCAATACAGTACCTTCATGTGCATTGTACAGAAATATTATCAGAGCAATCAATGTTTGGTTTCTCTCACTATCAAGACTTTGAATTCAATTTAAGGATTAAGAGTGAAAATGGAGCTTTTGAACATTTCAGCTTAAATACATTTATTACAGCCACCAACAGAGAATACCCTACTGATGCTTATAAACCGGCAAACCATAATATGTAGACAACTAAATACCATTGCAAAGCTAGATCTGTTAGAGCTCTGATCTGCTAGATCAGAGCCTTATCTGTTGATAACTGCATAGAAGCATTCTCAATGCTGAGTTTGCTTAACATCCCCTTAATCATTAGTACTTGTTCATACTGAAAATAGTTGATGTGGCTGTGTCTTCATTGCAAAGTAACTACTGACGCTATTAAAAACCAGCCAACCAAACCCCAGCCAAGCACAATCTTCTTTCCCTAAACAAGATCTGTGTGCCTTTCAAACTCAATATTCACATTTGAAGTTTCACACTCAGATGAGCTCAATCATCAAGTTCCAAAATATCTAAAAGGATGATTTCACCAGTCTGTCACACCAGAACATTCTTTTAATTGTACTGAAATAGATTGGTTTCTCTTCCCCTTTCTTTAATATTAAGTGAAAAACCAGAAATTGCATATTTCAGCAAGAGATGAAGCTAAGCAAAATAAGTGACTGTTATAATTTTTAAGATATCCTTCCAGCAATAGAACACACTGAGGACTCCTTATAGCTGAAAGCTATATGGATGCTTATGAAGATTTTAACACAGAGAGGGAGAGACTTTCCTTTTCAGTATCAAGTCCTGTCCTTACAATAAGATGGAAACAACATCATCATGTGCAAAGACTACAAACCGATGAAGAAAAATTAGTTCAGATGTCTTTCACTTTTAAGAAATTAGTGTCTATTCAGACCAACAAAATATATCTGTATCAAAAAGGCAGTGCTATATTAAATCTTCTTAGTCTAGTTAGACAGTCATGCAAAGGTGCACTTAGATACTACCAGCATTTGGTTTAGTTTGTTTCACAAATACCTTTAAACTGTTTCAATATATTTCCTAATTCATATTCCAAAAACCAGCTCAACATTAATACCACAAATTTAAATCAACAGAAGAAATGAAATGTCCAAAGGCTTCATAAATAGAGTACAAGTTTGGGAAGCGCAGCATGATGCTGACTTTCAATAAATAATTACAGGGACATTCAAGACACAGCTCCAGCTGATTTCCGTGTCAGCTGCTGACACCTTTTCTGCATGTTTGATCTGTGCTGACAATGCTGACATCCAAAACAAGAGGAACACACACTCAGTTGCCAAAAGTTTGAATAAAGTGGATGTTTTTAGAATTATAAAAAAGGGCTTATTCTAAAATTATTTATTAATACGGAATTCAGTTTTCTCCAGGTTGGAACTCAACTTCATTACCAGCAAGACCATGAGTAAGAGTTAGTGAGAATGAAATTAAACAGAGAACTGGTCTAAACAGCACCAAGCTCAGTGTGTTTGCAAAGCACTATTTCATGTGTTGGGTGATAAAACCCAGTTAGGTAAAAGTGTACTATTCTGGCTTTTCCTAATGCTTGCATGCTTGGTTTTGCATTTCTGAAGTCCCTATAATGTGGATTTTAACAAATACTCCAAAAGGCTGAAAAAGTAGAACTCTGCTACACAAAACCATGTGCTAAAGCTTGGGCAGGCTTCAACCCTCTCAGTTAATGCAGAGGCATGACTATTACTTATTTTCCAAATGACTTAGTAATGGGTGCAGGAATAATGAGTGGAGCTCACAGGAGCTGTGCAGTGAGTGCTCAGAGCTTGGATAGAATGAGCTCTTTGCTCTCTGCTCTTGAATGGCTGGATGAACACATGCAGACTGTAGTCAGTATTGTGTCAACCGCACTGCTCCAGGACAACAGAGGCATGATGCCTAGCAGGGCTCGGCTTTCCAAGAATTTAGTTGCCAGCTATGGTTCTGTCAGGGCAGTGTATGCTAACACTTACCAAACTACTTACTGGAGTGAAAATTAACAGAATAGCAGGAAATGCACCCCTTATCTCAGTGTAACACCTCAGCAAAATGTCAAGTTCCAGAGGAAAACTGTGTACTCAGTTTCAATCTCTTGATTATATTACAGAAAAATCTAATTACTGACCTAGTTGGATTAAATTTTAACAGCATAGTATGATCTCAGCCTGCAGAAATCCAGCCCAAGAAGATGAAGTCTAGCAAAGTTACCAGCAACTGAAAACCAATTCTTACAAAAATAAGTGAAGCAACTTCAGCATAAGAAGTATTACCAGTTCTATCCATAATTATTTAGAAATTGCTATTTCAGAAACGCAACCGTTCATCCTCCTTTCCAGGATAAAGCCATGTATGAACATTAAGCATTTATGAAGACAGTCAGGCACATCACAGACTGCATACTCAATAATTCACTAAATAAGTAATCAATAAATAAACCCAAGAACCATAAAAAGGAGAGACTACTGATAGAATACTTGGGGTTTTAACTCCTTTCATTGCAAACATAGCAGCCATTGAATTCCTCTTATAATGTCTGCCTTTTTATATGGACATTGAAAAAAGGTTAACAACTGAGTAATGTTTAAAGAGCAAGCTAATGATGAAAAGCTATTACATGCTGAACACGGTTGGAATAATTTTTAAACCAATACCTAAAAGTGTAACTTTTGCTTAAAAGAATAGTAAAGTTGAACACAGCTAAAGTGGTTGTTTAACACCAAAAGAATCAATAGAATACAAGGAAGCAAAATTCCTTGGGAGATTTAGAGTATGGATAAACTGACTGACGTAATCAAATTAGCAGCAGCCTAAAATGGTGCTCTCCTTCAGCTCAGCAGAACCAATTCCTGCCCATCGAATCCCAAAGTTTTAAACAGCATTTTTCATGCCCTACAGTGGGGATACAGTAACAGCATGCTCACAGGCAGCTCCTGCAGCTTAGAGGACAGGTAGGAATTGTGAAGCCACAGTGAGATGTTCAGAGTTGGTGCTATTCCTATCCAGGGATAAACACACCATCACTAAACTCCTTCCCAGGGCTGGAAACTTAGTAAGTTACAGAAGCTGGACTTAAGTTTGCATTACAATTTTTGTTCACCAAACCTGATATTTCTCAGGGGAAGTTTTAGACAAATATCACAGTACCTTGGACCATTTAGTTTCCTTCATACACACTCTCTACTTTCATCAGTAAAAAGCATGCATCCCCACCTATAATTGTTTTTTCCCTCTATGCAGACAGAAAAGAGGAAGAAAACTTCACATTTTAAGCCATTAGCATAATTTGATTTTTTAGTGAGATCATCCTTCCTCATTAACCCAAAGCATTGCAAATTACTCTCCAGTATGATCAACCTACTTCTGCAAAACACAAATAGGCCAGGGGCTATCATGGAAAATAACAAAACAAAATTACTGCTTGCAAATAACAAAATCAAACGAACATTCTAATCCAGATGGATACATATGGTCTAAGATGTGAGCAAAACAACAAGGAATTTGAATTGGTCTCATCCCTGGAGTTTGGGTTTTGACCCTTGCCTGATCACTGTTTTAAACAAAGCAGAATTCATTAGCCAGTATCTAAAGCTGTACGTGAGAACCAGATGGATATCCTGTCCATGAACTCACTACTTCTCAGAATAAACTGGGATCAAGATGGGCTTCCAGAAGGAAGAAATCAGTGACTGGTATTTTATATTGATGAACAACGGCCACTTAGAGGACAGTTTTGGAGACATTCAGTGTCTACTCCTTTTTCCAGTTCTCGACAGCCAAGTTGCATCTTAAGGGATGTAAAGGAGAGGTACTAAGTAAAGCAGAGAGAGAATCTGGATTGCTGTGTCTTCCTCACCTGTATCAGACACACGCAAAATAAACATCTGCAGTGTCCAGCTCTGTTCTGCTGGAAGCATCCACATCCAGCTGTAGGAAACTCCTTTCATGGTTAAACTTCAGGAGACAGTTGACATGAGCAATAATGAGTTCAACCCCAAAAAAGTGGGACATCAAAACCACAAAATACCTATGTCATAACAGTCTTAGACAGTAGATTCTAGAAGCTAATAGTTAACACAAATGCCACCGGTAATTGTGCAGATATTATTATCATTATGAACCTCTTGTTTTACAAATTGCGGCTAACAGAAATAATTCTGAAAAAGTTGAAGTCTGCAATGGACACAGAAAATTACAATGCAATCAGGGCTACTGTAAATGAAGCAGAAATGTTTGATGTGGTTGAACAGATGAGCCTAAATTCATACTAGTTTTAAAATCTATATATCAGAATGGACTGAAGCTGGCTACTGAGGAATTTCTGGTTCACCTGTAATTTAAAATAGCGACAGGCAGAGTAAAAGAGCACAAAGGTAAACACTATATTTCACATAAAAACTATACTGCAGGCAATTTTATAAGAGATGAGTTATATTTATTCCTGTATTGAGCAGTCATTCAAGCAGGAAAAGTTCTGTGGCCTAGCTTTCCTCAACATGATTTACATCTTAAACATCTTTGAGTACAGGCTCTGAAGAAATGCTTTGAGATTGTATACTCAATTCCCTTCCTTGATCAGTGTTGTATGCTGGTTGTCATCAGTAAAAGGAGGCCAGAGCTGCCTTCCACAGGTACCACCGTCTGGGGTGTTCCATGTTTCAGAAGCTCAGCTCAGAGCTGAATACGGTCAACATAGAACTACCATGTGCCAAACTGGCAATGTGCAAAGTTACTGTGGCTATGAGTCAGAGTCACCTGCAGAGGGGCACTGCCAGGCTGAAAACGAGCTCTACTGAAAGAAGAATGGAGATCATAAGAGTTATACATTATTAAGTTTGACTTTTTTCCCTCTGAGGAAGAGGAATCATTACAATTTTAGAACAAAACCAAAACATGACAGATCATGTTAGAATAAGACAACAATATCCTCATATAAAATATGGAAGGGAATTCAATTCTTGTAATATCTGATTCCATAAAAATAACTGCCTTTACATTTAATGAAATCACACCTGCTGCTTCCTCCTTATTCTACCTGTCATCATCCTGTAGGGGTTCCAACCTGGACCAAGTGTAACCTTCTTTCTGGTTAAAAGAAGCAGCTATGCAAAATAGTAATTGCATTTTTACATCTCTCTGGACAGTCTAGTGTATCAGGCAAATACACATCTGTAAACCTGCAGTTCTTCCAAATAGTAGTAAAGATCATCAGTGTTACACATCCAATGCCACTGCACTGTCCAATTGCAAGAGGACAGTGATGATAGAACCATTATTTAAAGACTAAATTATTACAAATTTTGTTGGAATTCAACTGAGTCACAGTTATAAATTTACTGGTGTAAGCATTCTAGATATACTATCATCTTATGACAAGGCCAAAAGAATTTACAATACTGTTAAGTGTTAAAAAGAAGTCATAAATAACAGTGAAGGGAAACATTTGGTGTTTGTTTGTATGTGCTATGCATTTCTGGGCTAAGCTTCAGACATTTAGAGGGTATAAAATAACAGAAGCTGTTGGTTGTTTTTTTTTAAGCTCATGCATATTATATACAGACAAGGCAACAGAATTCCTTATGGCTGTAAACCAACTATTTTTCTAGTTTGACACTACAGATAGCTCTGTTGACAAAGTACTTTAATACTAATGGCAGCAAGCCTGCTCTTTACTTAGGACATTTCTCCTTTGAAAGGTGTTACCAACTCTTCAACAAGCATTGATTTCAGAGTATTGCAGAAGCCTGTTTAAGTGGAAAACCAGAACACTCCAAATGCTCAAAGTTTTACTGATATTTACAAACCTCAGCCATCTGAATACGATTCTGTTATCAACTAACATGCTCTGTAACCTGTAAGCATTCAACACGGCAAAAGATCTAAATGCTCCCAATGCTAGACAGGACAATTTTGAAAGTTAAACACAAAAGCTTTGAGCAAACTATTTTCTTGAGTGAAATAAGTTTCCTCTCTGGTGAAAGATGAACTCACTAGGAAAACCAAAAAATACTTAATATGTTATCTTCTTAACATTTCATTCAATGTGAAAAAGTTTAATGGACTATGGTTCTTAACTAACTTTCAGGTACAATACCACATTTTATTAAATTTTAATTAAATCATGAGTTGTTACTTAGAACACTGGAAGCTAAAGATGACCCATGAGGGGAAAATAAAGGGTAAACTCATTTTTACAACTCAAAAAAGCAGACCAGATTCAACGATGACCACAATGCTTGTTGATATAAAGTTTTGTATTCTGTACTTCCTAGCTGTCTCCTTGGAAGATCAGGAATCAAATTGTGTGCACTCACTAAACTTATAACCAGTTAAATTACTTTTGAAAATCTGGGGAATATTCACATCCAGAGTCTTTCTAACATATGCCAAACTTAAACACTGAGCTGCTTCCATTTCAGAATAGCAACAACATGTTAGCAACAAATGTTGAACTGGCACAATATTTAGAAATCCCACTTTTTTGCTAGAGAGGAAGGAAAAGGATGAAAACAGGACATACATCAGGTTAACAGGAAAAGTAGGAAAAAAGCCTGACTAAAAGCACTCAACTTTGCAATGTCAGTAGCCAGCTGGGAGACACATTTAATAAGGTTTCTAATCAAGATTCCAGATATCTATGTCTGTAATTATTTCTGCATTTGTTCTTTAATATTGAACCACAGAATCATACAGTCACAGAATATCTCAAGTTGGAAGGGAACCATAAGGATCGCAGAGTCCAACTCCCTGATCCTTGCAAAACTACCTAAAACTAAACCATAAGACTAAGACCATCATCCAGACACTCCTTGACCTCTTGACAGGCTTAGTTCTGTGACCACTACCCTGGAGGCCTGTTCCAGTGACCAAACAGCCTCTCAGTAAAGAACCTTTTCCTAACTTCCAACCTGAACTTCCCCTGATGGAGCTTCATTCCATTTCCTGGTGTTCTATCGCTGGTCACTGGAGAGAGATTAGCACCTCTCCTCTGCTGCCTGCCTTGAGAAAGGCAGTGATATAGTAAGGCAGTTGACTGTGATGAGGTCCCCCTTCAGTGATGAGGTCCTCCCTCAGTCTTCTCTTCTGCAAGTGATCTCAGCTGCTCCTCAAGACTCTCCTTGAGTCTTGTCCTTGAGGCCTTTCACCATCCTGGTAGCTCTCCCCTGGGCACCTTCCCATAGTCTGATATCCTTCTTGCATTGAGGTGCCAAAACTGCACCCAAGACTCAAGGTGGGGCCACACCAGTGCGTTGCAGAGTGGGACAGTCACCTCTCTTGACTGTGCTGTGCTGTGCTTGATGCATCCCGAGATATGCTTGGCCCTTTCGGCTGCCAGGGCATGCTGTTGACTCATGTTCAACTTGCCATCAGCCCAAAACCCCCAGATCTCTTTCTGTCGAGCAGCTCTCCAGCCTCTCATCCTACAATTTGTACCCATAGCCAGGATTACCCCATTCCAGGTAGAGAATCAGGCACTCGCTCCTCTTGAATTTCATACTGTTTGTGACTGCCCAGCTCTCCAGCCTATCCAGATCATTCTGTAAGGCCTCTCTACCCTCAAGGGAGTCCACAACTCCTCCTACTTTAGTATTGTCAGCAAACATATTTAATGTACCTTCAATTCCTGCATACAGACCATTTACAAAAACATTGAAGAGCACTGGCCCCAAAACTGAGCCCTGGGGAACCCCACCAATGGCTGGCCATCAGCCTGACGTCACCCTATCTACTATAACTCTGAGCCCAACCTGCTAGTCAATTCCTCACCCATTGTATGATGAACTGGCCTAGGCATGTCCTGGAAAGTTTATCCAGAAGGATACTGTGAGAGACAGTATCAAAAGCTTTGCTGAAATCCAAACCCATCACATCTACTGGCTTCCTTGGTCAACTCAATGGCAGACCTTGCCATAAATGGAAATTAAGCTGGTTAAGCAGGACTTTTCCCTCACAAACTTGTGCTGGTTGTGACCAATGACTGTGTTGGCTCTCAACTGCTTTTCAGTAACTCTCAGAATAACCTTCTCTATAATTCTACCAGGCACTGAAGTGAGACTGACAGGCCTGTAATTACCAGGACCTTCCTTCTTACCCTTCTTAAAAACTGGGGCAACATTTGCCAGCTTCCAGTCAAGTGGGACCTCTCCAGACTCCCAAGACCAATGCAAAATGATAGAGAGAGGTCCCATCAGCCAGTTCTTTCAGTACCCTGAGATAAATCCCATTGGACCCCACATGCAGCTGGAGCAGCAAATCTTGAACAAGTTCGGGTTGGCTGGGAGTTTATCATCCTACAGTCATGGTCCTCCAACACAGGGCTCCAGGGGTCCCAGGGCTCATCATCGATGTTAAAGACAGAGGCAAAGAAGGCATTAAATGTCTCTACTTTGTCTACATCCCTATTTGTGATGCCAAACACACGTCATTCCTGCCCCAAAAAACTGTGCTACTAATTACAGGTAGAATAAGGCAAAAGCCAAGCACCTCCAGGGCCATCCATGGAAATTAGCTGCTTGTTTCATACAAGATTGTTTTGCACTGAAGCAATACTTATGGGATGCTGTGTAACTAAAGGGAAGATTCAATACACATCTGAAAGAAAATCTTTTCTTAAGCAGACCACAAGGAATGCAGCTACAGCAGGGGGCTGCTAGATTACGAATAACGTCAGAATCATTTTCTGTGGACTGACACATTTTACTTAGCCCCTCACCCAGGATTTTCTTATTCCCCATTTTGTACCGTTTTAACATTATGCGTACTTCTTATGTTTCCCTAGTGCAGTTTGACATGATGCGTGCTTGCAACCTCATCGCCACTGTTGCTCTGACTGCTGGCCAGCTCATCTTTGTCCTGGGCCTAATGGAGCTGCCTATCATTTCCCAGGATACCCAGTGGTGGGAGGAGGCTATAGCTGCCGTGTTTCAACTTGCCAGTAAGTCCACTTGTTTTTACTGATAGAAAAATACTTTTTTTTTTACTAAATTCAGGTCAAAAAGAGTTTCTTACTTCACAAATCTTTCAAGTGACAAAGAATAGGCAAAGCGGCCTAAACCTAAAAGTAAGCTCATTGTCTCTTAAAAGCTTTCCCCATGAGATTCTGCAGTACATGAATAGAAGCTTTTATCTTGGATATATCAGAATGAGACTTCTGCCAACCAAGAAAAACAAGCCTTTATTATTTCCTATGAAACCAGGAAGGCAAACATGAAAGAAATTCATGGGATGCAAAGTAATTCCCCAGTTTAGCAGGACAAAATATACCAAAGTCTTGGCATATCTGAAAGCAGAGCAGAATGACTGAGGAAAGTTTTGAAGTCTTGTTGAAGTATGATTATTTGCTTTTAGCTAACTAAATTGTACTCAAGGACCGTCAGGGGGATTTTGATAGACACATCTGCAATCTAGCAAAGAAAGCTGGAGTCAATTCATAATATTGACTGCTATAAATAAAATTCCCACAGTAGCTTTCATGGACACAGACCACATACAGAAATGAATGAGGAAAGGAGGAAATGGTTTTATCACAATTGCATGTTGACAGCAGTGACAATGAACTATAAACTTTTTCCAATAATGCCTTTCTTTACTACATAAGTCACTCATTACAGCAAGAGTCCAATCGTTTAAAATATCCATGCATGAAACTGTCATTAATGGAGTAGAACATCCAAGCTGCTTACAAGATCAGCTTAAAAACATATATTGTTATTAATGTAAAGCGCAGGTTATTTTTCTGTAAATTTTAAATTCAACTTTAAAAACTCAGACAATTTAGAATGGTGTAAACCTGCTGAGACCTCAGGTTTATACTGCTGCATGATCAGAATCTAGTAATTGAAATACGGTGCTCAGCAGTGAATACCCATTAAGGATGACGAACATGACAGCCAAACAAGAGGAGGAGTCTCAAAGCATCTGATCCAGCCTCAAGGAGCATAAAGACCCTCAAGCAGAAGTGAGCGCTACCAAGAGACAGATACAACCTTGCCATAACAAGATTCCGTACTGCCTGTTCATGTACACCATGGTGTTTGCAACTCTGGATACCTTAGTTCTCCCTGATGATCAGTGTGATGCCTGCTCAATTCTTACTCCCTTCCCTCCTCCCCAAAACTTGACATGTCTGTTTTTTCCAGAGCGGAAATGTATTCTGGCCCTGTTTAGCTGTGTTGTTTCATTGACAAACAGCACAGGGACAGCCATGGGCCTTTCTTCTATTAGGGCTGCTAATTTTAGACTGGGATTTTTTCCCATTATTTTTTTTTTTTTTTTTTTCCTGTGCTGGAGTCTGCTTTAAACACAGTCAGAGAGAGACTGAAGGGCGCCAGGATATCCCGACACAGGAGAAGGAAATGCCTGCTATTACCTGTTATGCAAGCCGAACCTTGAAATCCCCAGTGCTGGGAGGGGAAAGGGGAGGGAAGCCAGAGTCAGAATGATTAACAAAAACACTAATGACAATGGCTGAAGAAGCTGTTGAACCAAGTAGTTCAATTGCCTGCCTGTGTTCAAAAGGTGTGAAAAGGTGGATCTGGCAGCACATGCCAGTTACAGAGACAGACATTGTGCTGTATGAATCAGAGGTCTCCCATCTGCAGAAATAATGCAGTGACTCTGGTGGCTATCCCTGCACCACCCTCCATCCTCCTCTGCAGTTATGCCATGCTTTCCTTCGCCATCATCAGATGGTTTTCTGTCTTGCAATCAGTAACATGATACTAATTTTCCATCTCATTATCTTAATGAAGTCTTTATTTTAAACAAATTCCTTCCCGATAGCCAGACCAACCAGCTGAAGTCTTCTGGAATGTATACTT
>JANHGB010042827.1:0-15972 GCA_026283785.1 Coracopsis vasa | reverse complement strand
GTCCTGTCCCTGCAGGCCCTTGTCCAAAGCCCCTCTCCAGGTTTCTTGTAGCCCCTTTAGGCACTGGAGCTGCTCTAAGGTCTCCCTGGAGCCTTCTCCAAGCTGAACCAGCCCAGCTCTCTCAGCCTGGCTCCAGACCAGAGCTGCTTCAGCCCTTGCAGCATCTCTGTGGCCTCCTCTAGATTCACTCCAACAGCTCCAGGTCCCTCCTATGTTGGGAGCCCCAAGAGCTGAATGCAGTGCTCCAGGTGGAGTCTCACAAGAGCGGAGTAAACTGCATATATACTCCATGTTGATCTGGAGTTGCTTAGACATCCATGCAGCAAGGACAATGTGTAGTGGACACCCGCTGTCCCATCACAGTCAGAGCTATCAGATACAAAGCATTCAACAGAGCTGTACAGGCTCTTGGGACTGGTTTTACAGATGTGATTTGCACTTGTTCTAAGGGATGTATCTGAAGAAAAATGCATAGGCACTCCCTTAAATACACAAACACATACTTCGAAATAAATAACAAAGCCTTCACCCTGATAAAGGTAAATACTTCTTATTATAGATTTATTCAGAGCAACATTGCCAGGAGCAGCATGTAAGAAGCTAAGATAGAAAATAAATTTGGATGAATAACTGAAATTCCATCACCTAGAAGCATGAGACAGCTGCATTCTCTGACCTATTTTTATCTGTATCAGCAAAGTAAGATAAATTTCCTAGGCAAGACAGGAAGAGCAGCAAAGCAACAAACCAGACTTCTAGTGCTCCCACTGCAACACAGCTAACAGCCAACACATACCTATGTCCCTGGAATTTGGCCAGGAAACCAGCTGATGTGAAGACAGTGTGGAGAACAGCGTGTCGGTGAACTCGGACATGAGCATATCTGCATCCAAGAGGCTGCCTTCCTCCATAGGGACAGGGGTTTCTCTGCGATACCTTCTTTTTTGCCAGAGAACCACATCATCGTCCTGCCAAAGGAAGGGAAGGAAAATCAGACTACGCTAAAGCAGTCTGGTCTGCTATATAAAAATAGCCTTAATTTTTCACATCTTTAGAGACAGAAACTCTCCTTTAGGAGCCATGCAAAGGGACTGAAAGACACCAGTGGTACTTCTAATACACCAACAACTTCAGCTCACTGGTTTGGGCCTCAACAGAAAGCTTCAGTAGAATACCACAACACTCTAGGAAAGGTTTTTGCCCCCAAAACAGATGTGGAGTAGAAGGACGTAAGACAGAACAGTCTCATCAACACTTTGTACTTTCATTGAATACACACATATTTTTGCACTTAAAGTTTAACAATCCCTTGGGTTGAATAAAGACTTTAAAGTAACAGGCACAGCAAAAACTCAAAGCAAACAACTCCTATCTTGAAGTGTATCTGAATCTCTGAAGTGTAGGTAAGTGTAACTGTAATCTGACTTTGCACAAGGTATGCTGAGATTCTTGGGGCACTTTTAGCCCATGCAAAATACAATGTAATGTGACTTGGTTTACCTGTCCTTTGCTACAGGCTAAGCCAAATTGCATTGCCTTGCATTTGCTGCAAACTAAAAGCACAGTCAGGTTCTTGTGGCTGAGCAAACATGCAGTAACTACACCAACAGATCATGATGGTGCATTGCAGCTCACAGTCAAAAGAGCTGAGAGTTTTGCGAACTGGAGCAGATCCAGACTTATGCTTAGCTCCAAAAAACACCTCCAACATCAGAACAGTGCTTCTGACCATCAATTTCTACACCCCAAGTAGGTTTGATGACCTTAGGGGCATATTAAATAATGGTATCAATGTTCCTTTAAACACTTTGCCTTTTTTAGGATCCTGGCACGTTATTTGCCCATGTTGTGGGCAGCAGGAAGAGCTGCAATATGTAGCACACACATCTTCACAGCTCCAGTTATACAAACTAGGCAGTAATGCCAGTTACAATTTGGTAATGAGATGAAATAATGTGCCAGCCCTCAAGGAGACTGATCTTTCTGGACACCCAATACTGATTACTATCTCTTCTGCCAAAGCACTTTACATTCAACCTCTCCTCCATTCAATTGAAGTTACAAACCTTACAGCTCTCTACAGCACAGAAACACCAAGGCTTCCAACCTTAATTAAGGCTAAAGCAAGATGCTTGTCTTCAGATTTTAATCAATGCAAGCTACTGCACATTACAGCTCTGTTACTTACTGCAGCTTCTACCAGCACAAATGCTGCCACTTCTCAGAGGTATTACCTACCCTGACCAAACTTGAAAGATCTTCATCTTTATGTTTCTGTAACTGCAAAAGAAGAACAAAGCAGGTGTTAAAGTCAGAACAGGTCCTTGTATATGCTAATAGAAGACCTTCCCTTACAAAACTTTTAAGTCCCAATCATGCACAGTGGGTCCCTGCACAGTAATGTTTAGTTAAATGGGGCTAATCAGCGAGTATGCCTGTAGTAGCTTATCAGCTGGGTAAGTATTCTTGCATGCTGGCAAAAGTGACACCGAAACTCAAAAAGCAACCACATACTGATCCAGTTCAAATAAGGTATTTCCACTGTGTAAAACAACAGACCCTTTTCTTGAAGTACGTTCTCCACTTGTGGTATTCCCTGATAACTATTTCAATTCTTCGTTTCCAGTACTTCCCTTCTGTTGCAATGGCCTGAGAACACAAACACATACCAGGAATTACATGGAATCACAGACTGGCTGAATGGTCAGTACATTTCCAAGCAAATATTCAGGCATAAAAGATGCAAAAGAAACATGCTAATTCTGTATGAGCTCATGTATCAGCAGCCCACGCTGTCCCAGAGTTCAGTTACACAGGCACATCTGACAGTACTAACTTTATCTTTCCCACAATCAAATAACAAGAGATGATGTCTGACTGCACTGTCAGCATCTCCCACATCAGCTCAACCACAACCAATAGCTAAGACATGGCAAAAAAACCAAAACAAAGCAAATTAACTTCAAAATTAATTTACTGATGTGTAATGTATAAAGCTAAATACAATTCCCTGTTCTGCAGAAAACAGGCAAAGAGAATTTCCCAAGGCCACATGAACATGCGCATGACAGACCACCCTAATTCCTCTCCTCTGCAGGAAGCCGGGGTTCCCCACACCACTCTGTGAGCTTGAGTACCTCTTATTTAGCAGCTAATAAAGTTAAAAGAGAGACAGACTACATTTGTCTCAGACATCTTTCCTTTAGACTCTTGCCTGGGATAAAAAACAGCCAGTGAAAATGTTGTTCTGTCCTTGCTCCCAAGAAAACCCATTCTGCATTCATGGAAGTGAGGACAGCCTGCGCTGTCCAGGCGTGCAAGGACAGGGAGCATGTAGCGCAGAGCAGGGAAATCATTATCATCCATCACGCCATGGAGCTCACTGCCAGCTGAGTCCTGCAGGAGCAAGATCAAGTCTCTATCCAGTCAGCCAAGGCTCACTGTGTCTCAGATAGCTTCATCACAGCCCCTGGTGAAAGCAGGTCTGTCTCCTGAGGAATGGGCGCACATGGCCCTGGATGTGCTGGACCACGTAGGAGGCTCATCTCTCCCTCGTCTGCCAGGCTTGGCTTGCAGCCACCACGGGCCCCAGGCTGGGAAGAGGGGTTTTTGAATGTAATGCCATGTTACCAGGTCAGATTTGCTTCGGCCGAACAAACCAACTTAAAGCAGGTACCTGCAGATGGTAGTTTCAGTGGGGAGCCAGCACCAAAGTCCCTGGCCTCCTTCTGTCAAAAGGAATGAAACTTCAGCTACCAAGACACCATAACTCACCTTTCCTGAGCAAGTCGTGACTGGCATAAGCCTGTCCATCACTGATCCCTCTTGGTCTTCAATCTCTCCTCAAACCCTATTGCTGATGTGACACCCCTGAGATAAAGAAACAGAGAGATGGTAGCAGGTTTCTTGCAGGGCAGATGTGGACCTCAGCCCTGAGGGAACCAGCCTGTTATATGTGCTTTCACAGCTCCCCACACAGTCCTGGCTGAGGAACACCAACCAACCACAGCAGGTTGTCTGGAAACACCAGTTGACATCACAGGCAAAGAAAGATATTCATTCCTTTCCTTTCATCGGAGATACAGCAAAGCATCTTCCCACCTTGTGCACTGTCTGGAGAGAAAACAGGCCAGAAAGCAGCCATTTCCATTGAGGGGATAAAAATGGAATTTGAAAGCAACAAGTTTTTTCTGTATAACATCTGTTGTGCAAGTTAGAGAGAAGCAGGCAGTCAGTATCAAAGGCACTGGGGAGCAAGAATGTCTCTCAACATCAGTATGAGCAACCCTTTCTTTTCCCCGAAGGAAGGAAGGTGGGACCAAGAACAGAAGAGAGTACATGGATATTTCATACTTGGCTAGAGCTAGACACGGACTGGTAAGCCCAAATGATTTTGGGAACGTGCCTTAGGAGAGAAGCAGAATCTGTTTGGAAGGGTAGGATTTGGAGCTGCTCTCTTGGTTGTTGTCAATAAACATTCATGAGACTAAATTTTGATTCACCAGCGTGTTCCCAGAAAATGGGAGCTTGGCAGATACTGAGGCAGATACTCACTGGCTTGAGTACTTGTATTTGAAGCATCTGGGCTGCCACCTCCAAAGCTTTTGGTGGCTTGGGAAGTATCCAGCGAAAGAACCCAACCCCACAGTATAATCTGGGTGAGTAAACACAAGTGCGAAGTGTTTTCTGAATAACAGCTATTGGACAGGATGACAGCAGTAAAAGCAGCCAAATAATCGGGCTAGACATCTCTTGGTTTAAAATTCATTTGCAAAACTCGTTAGCACAATCATTGTAAAATAAGCAGAATTATAATCACTCAGGGATAGTTTCCAAAGAGGAATAGGGCTTTACTCACTGAAAAGAGATGCTACTAGCTGTGAGGCTGCTTGGCTCTGAGTCCACCAAGTCCATCACCTCCAAAGAAAAGTAAAGCTGGCCAGAGCAGCATGTCTGGCAGACATTGCCTTTTTGAGCCCAGTTTAAAGGCATGGCCTTCTCCTCCACAGCCTCAGCAATCCTGCCAGCCTGTAGTGGGAGCCAATGTGGCTTGCCTCCTTCCTCCCTGAGCAGGTTCAGAGCTCAAGTCTGGTCCAACCCGTGCTGCCCAAGCCATCCTCCCTCAAACAGTGGTCAGTAGGGTACAGGCAGGGAAAACATGGTAGGTAAGGCAGGACGATTGCTGTGCTCAGTCCTCCCAGCTTCCACACAGAGATGCTATGTAAGCCTGTTGAAAACTCCCCTGGTCGGGTCTAGGATTGCTTCAGCAGCAGCAGCAGCAGCTGTGCTGTTAATACCAAGTAACATAATAATCTCCCAGCCTTGCTGACCTCTTCTCCCCAGGAAAGCTGCCAGAACCTGGACTCTTCCCAATCCTGGGCACCTTGTGCAGTTGCTCCCAATCAAGATGGGATGAGCCAATCCTACAGCACAGGATTTTACCCTTCACATTTATAGCTCTCCACAGGCTGCCAGCCATGCTCCCGGGGCACACTGCTTCCTTGAAATATTCTTCCCCCAGAAACCTGTCCAATACTTTCTGCAGCTAGCAATTTATTTACAGTTGCCTTCACCACTGGTCTTAAATCTACATTTATGCCACTTGCCCCTGCTGCTGTTAGGGAGCAATTTCATCTGGAGATCACTTGTTTCAAAGACTGGGCGTTTTTAAATCACTTCCACTGCCAGCAGCGTGAACAAAGCAGAACATGGTGGAGGAACAAAAAATGTAAAAGAAATACAGCAAGAACAAACCCAAAAACAAGTGAGAGAAAAGGAATTTCCACCCTGGAGGAGATTAAAGGTGACCTGCAAAAGAAAAGTAGATTGGGTTAGGTAAGTTTGGTTCGCCTATTCATTTTCCCCCCCTGGAATACTCTGGAGACAGGGAAAACTGCTGAGATAATCTCGTTGGAGATACTAGCAGCAAGACTTCATCAGTGGTGAAACCACCAAGTTCTGTTAAGCTCAGTGTTTTTCTGTTGTTTGCCCTGTGTGCTTCACCTTAACTCATGTTGTTGAGAAGCACCTGGGAGAAAAGCTTCCTCTGCTAAAGATTAATCAGTGCTGAGCTTTCAGTCAGCAAGCGAGACCAGAAGGACCAAGAGTCCTTCAGCTCAAAATGAAGAAGATCAATCTGACAAGTCCTGAGATGTGTTATGGAAGGAGCTGGGATATTAAGTAGAAGAGAAAGAGAAGGCCACTAAAATCAAATCCATGCATTCAAAGAGGTCACAATAGCATTTTTCCTTTCTTTCAGAAGAACTTTCACCTCCAGTTTGTTTGGGTAGAGTACTTCTAGATATGTGACCATTTTTTCCATTTGATTGAAATAAATAGGCCTGTATATATGGGATTTTCTGAGGGGAGAGAAGCACACTGCTTCACATGGGGTAGCATGCCTGTGGCTTTTGTTAACAGCTAATACATAATGAAAGCTCTGGCCTCTGCACCATCACAACTCCTTCCCTGGCCACAGCAAAGCTGGTGGTGCTGCTTGATGATGGCCCATACCCATGTATAGACAACCCTTTCATCTGATCATACTGATAGCTACAGCACCTCACTGCGACACAGATTCAGTTTCCTTCTCAACAAAGCCATACCTGTGCCGTCTTTCCAAAGCATGAGGTTTAATTACAGCACCTGCCTCCTTGGTTAGTCTTTAAGCTCTGTCAGGGGTAGGGTACCTGCCTGTGGGCTTTTGGCTTTCTCCAGAGATGGAGTCCCCAGAATTCAAGCATGCCTGGGGTCCAGGTGACACAGACACATGGGTGTTCCAGGGGGGTCCAGAGGCCATATACCACTGGTGTCCATGGTGGGATTTGGAAACAGACTCTAAGCATGGCAGTCTCCCCTTGCCCCATCTTCTTGCCTATCTCCCCTGCCACAGGGGTATCTGAGTGAAACTGGGGGTCCAATGTCCCTGGTGCTGTGCACCTCCAGGCCAGCACACCAACAAGGGGCATGAAGCCCTGGAAATGAGAAGCTATCACAGACACCAGCCATGGGATTTCTGCAGGGAGAAGGGCTTCTGAGAAGACTTGTGTAACAGTAGGGTTACGATACCTACCCGCTGCAGGGAGCTCTCCTAGGTCTTGTCTACATGTAAGCAACCAGTTATTGCCCACCTGAATCAAATCCAGTTAGTCTAAATTAAAGCAGAGCATACCACTTTGCAAGCATTATTATTCCACTTTAAAGACCACTTGAGTGATAGGTGGACATACTGACATTGAAAACAGTGTGCCTGTGTCTGCAAGCTGTTTTGATAAGTGTATTTGAAAAACCTGAGCATCTTTCTGTCAGTGAAACTGCTCTCACAAGGGACTGTGATGATTCAGCTCTATTGCTTCTAATCCATTCAAAGCAGTGTGAAAAGTAATACTTAGCTCAAGTCTGATCCTGATGGACTTAATATAAATTAATATTAGTGCGAATGGAACATAAATAGAAGTGTCTTCACATACTTTGGAAGATTTAACTGAAATCACATACTGTGTTAAACCAACCTAACTTTAAAGTAAATGTGCCCTTAGGTCTAGTTACCTCATTCGTACAGCTCTGCCAGGAGAGCGTATGACTTTTTTCCCCTCTTTATTAAGAGGCTTATGCTGATAAAAGCTCTGAGGTAGATGCTTTAAATCAGCATAAGTACAGTTATACTGATAGAGCTTATGCCACTTCCCAGTACAACTGTATGGCAATACTCTTCTACAGGGAAGAAGCAGCCTTAATAGAGCTGCTGTGCTTGACCTCAAAAGAACAGCTGTGCAGGGAAAATGTGATAGGTGTGGAGGAAAAAGAGGACAGATTTGGGTATGAGATGAAAGCCAGGGCAAGTTAACAACAGAGGCAGTATAACCACCACCCACCACAGATGCTCCATCATAAGTACATGAGTGCTGGGGACAGGAGCAAAGCCCCAGCTCCTCTGTGAAGTGCCATGTGGATACAATCTCATTTATCAGCACAGAGGAAGGAACAGTGCCTGCACCATGAGGAAAAACGTCTCCATCCTGCAGCTTTGCTGCTGCTCGCCCACGTGATGCACACAATCAAAACAAGCCTTGTTTGCAGCAATCATGTTTTGCCCTCCGGGGGATTTGCTTCTATCGATAGAATTGGACTGTGGGAAATTGCTTTGCCGTCGTTCGATGTGCTGTACATCAGCCTGTCCAAGAGATTTTGGCCACAACAACCAGAAGGTGCTGCTGATAACTTCTGTTCAGTAAAACACCCTTCTCTTCCTTCCAGAGAGGAAAGAAATGCCATGAAGTTTTGCCAAGACTACAAATTACCTCTACCTATAGTCAAGGTCTGGAGGCTCACAAACTCCAAATGCTGGCAGCAATGTATTTACTCACCAGCCTCCATCACGACATGGACATCAGCGGTGTGATTAAGACACAAAAAATACCAAAGCATAATTCTCCCCCAGATACCCTGACACACATGTGGAGATGTGCAACATCTCAGATCAGTATCTTTAACTTTCTGAAAGGGATCAGCTCCGTTTCACCTTTCTCCTCTTCATATGAAGCTTTGCAGGAACCCAAGGATCAAACAGCAAAGGTTTTGCTGCTGCCACCTTCCATGATCACAGATTGTGACACCTACTTGGAGAGACCCCCCCATGCCAGCACCCCCCTGCCCTAACAAAGCCCAACTCCAACTGCCTGGAAACCAGAGAAGCAGGGAAGTGGAACTGAGCTTGACCACCTCCAGATGCAAGGGAAATGCCACCCCTGTCTTGAACTGCAGAAGAGGCTGCCATGGGGGTCATACTGAAAATTACATGATGTAAAATCTTAGGCACCAAATAACTTAAAAAAAAAAAAAAGGAAATTAATTCCTGGAATTTCACCAGCTTGTCACTGTAAAATCAATAAATTCAGTATATTCTTCAAGTGTTCAAATATCCTCCACCCGCAGGCTCTGAAAAAGCCTGCCTGTGCCTGACCACACAGCTTACCCACGTGGAGACACATGCTCCCACGCTTGTGCTCCTGGGCAAGGAGGCTTATAGGACAGGACAACTGGAGCTCTAGTTTTAATTAGCTGGTAGCTTATGCTTTAGCTAAGCAGCAGCCGTAAAGCTGAGCCCTGCAAAAGCAGCCTGGAATGGGAGAGCCCAGCGCTGGTGACAGGATAGGCACCCATGGAACAGGACTGCATGGGGCATGGGACACAGGACTCCACCGCTGTCTCCCTGTTGCATGGCTGATGTATGCACCACACTGGTCCCAGTGGGAGCCACAGTCCCGGGGCTATCTGGGGAATTCATACCTCATCCAAAATCATAACAGAGAAAACTAACACTGCCTGGACATGTTTTCCCCTAGGTTATGAAATTAAGCCCCAGCACTGGGCCAGTTCCCGTTGCCAGGCCGCCTCTCACCCTCACGAAGAAGCTGACCCAGGGTTTCTGATTTACACCCTGTGTCTTGCCATTGGTAAGATTTTGTCAGCATCTCCTGGGCCTGCCTGTGTGCTGTTTGCAGCATCCCAGCATGAAGCCCTCTGCTCCTGGAGAGCGTGGTCAATAAACACCAGCCTGTTGACCAGATGGAGATGCAGCTCACAGGCAACCCCACCTCAAAGTTAATGCATGGTGAGGAAGGTTCATGTTGAAAGACACAGCCATGGCCCTTCTCCAGGATATGGGAAAGTAACAGATTGCTTTTTGCGTTTGGGGGTGGTTTTATTCCTCCATGAGAAAAAAGAAGCTCGCTTCATCTCTTGTTGAAATACGAAGTTGAAAAGGGCATCAGACTGCTT
Source organism: Coracopsis vasa (assembly GCA_026283785.1). Taxonomy (NCBI): domain Eukaryota; kingdom Metazoa; phylum Chordata; class Aves; order Psittaciformes; family Psittacidae; genus Coracopsis; species Coracopsis vasa. The sequence goes on along the minus strand of JANHGB010042827.1, from coordinate 6,192 downwards.
GTAATCACTTGTCCTTCAGAGACTCCTGTCTACACCATAACACAGCAAAAGCCTGACTCAATAAAGCATACTTTGAAAAAGTCTAGTGTCAACTGGCAAATAACACATGAGAACACCTCCAGTCCAGAGCTGCCATTCCAGACAGCTAGCAGGGTAAAACTCCCTGTCCTGGCTGTAACCCAGGCTGGGCAGGAAACTGTTTCACAGCCTGTTGAAAAAAGGAGACAAAAATCAAGAGACCATTTCACAGCATGGCCTTGGCATGTCACCAAGAGCAAGACAGGACAGAGTTGCCCACAACTAGCTTTGCACAGCCATTGAAAGCATTTCTCCCTGGGAATCCCTTTCCTTTCCACATAGCTTTCCAAGCACAGGCTTGACAAACCAGAACAGACAGCTCCAAAAATACATGTCCTCCTTTGCAGTCGTGGGTCAGGGATTCAGAACAGAGCCAGGTTCATGCTCCAAGAGCAGTTGGGGAGGCAGGGCTTATTTTGGGTTTAAAAGCAAAACAAAGCAAAACAAGATCTCCACCTCCTCCCCCACCATCACTGTTAGACACGTTTCTTCTCTTCCCTTGGCACCAGCAAGAGATTCAGGGATAAAGTCTGATTCTAATGCCCCAGCCCTTCCTTGCAGCCCTGCGGAGTGAGCTGGATAGCAGCATATACACATCTCCTCAGCCTCTCTGGCTTAAATTTTAATCCTTACTTTTTGAAAGCTGATATTGTTTTATTTTCTCCCTTCATGAGCATTAATCTCCTTTTACCCTGTTCAAACCCAACATAGCTCAACCCAAGAGGATATGCTGCTGCAGTTCTCTTCACCCCAAAAAACTGTGTTGAGGGCCGGAGTCATGAAAATTGTAGGTATCCTGATGCTGAGAAGAAACACGTATTACATCATGCTGGACAAAGGTAGAAAAGCAAGAATTGTCTCCCTGTCTGGCCAAGTGCAGGGAGCAGCAGTCCAGCCAGACAAGGAATCACTTTCATTCAGACAAGGATCTAAGAGAAGAGGCTCAAGAACAACACATTTATACTTGGGAAGAAGAAATTTGCCAGAAGGCCACTGTTAAAGGAAGAAGGGGGAGAGAAGACCAAACAGGAAAAATGGGAAGGAAAGAAACAGAGAATGAAGAAAAGAGAAGGAAAATACAAGACATTTGGGACTGATTTGTTTTTTAACAAACTATTTTACTGGTTTTCCTTTCTGGAGAGAGGTGTGCAAATGGCCTTTATAATGAAAAAAAACCCAAACGAACCTGAAATCTCAGAAGTGGTAATTAGATGCTTGACAGATGTCTTTTCATTCATACATATCCAGTGTTTTAACTCCAACCAGGAAGAGCAGCACAGTATGGCCACCTCATAATTTCCCTTGGACTACAACTGCATCATGTCTTGGCATATTATCAACAATTACAGGGTGAAAATAATATCTCTCTCTTCTCCATACCATCCCTTCAACAGAGCATTTACACCCTGGTGGTGTGCGGGAAGGGAGCTCTTTCCCATCAGACTTGGAGGTTTCCAGAACTGCCGACTTCAAGGTGCTGATGGAGACCTGTCAGATCTATTGTATGTATGCAGCGATGCCTGAGGTGTTTATATGAGTTTAGTAAACCATTACTTGGTCCCTAACTATGCCTGCATGCTGCAGGGTCTTACAGCAAAAGAGTTATTGATGGCATTTTCCCCTGTTCCCCCAGCTGGGTATACCTGGGTCACTGAGCTTTCCCTTGAACTTCTTGAGACTCTATCAATCCCATCCAAAGCATCTGTATTAATTTTCTGATCCTAGGAATTCTGTAGCTGCTTTCAATGGGGACAGTAATACCTCCTCTGACTTTACTAAAATAGGCAGCTTCCTGGCAGAGGTGGGACTCTACTTTCAGGTGACAGAAAAGCAACAGAGGAACCAGTTCATGAAGTATTTATTTTCAATAACATAACCCCATGTTTATGCTCAAAACTGAAAAAGTGATTTATTTCTGTCTAGGATTTTTGCAGTGTTATCTGACTACCTCGGAAAAAGGAGTGAACACATCTCCACGACTTCTCCGGCAGCATGGACTACCTTACACCTTAGAGGCATGGCAGCAGGAGCAAAGGGGTTAAATATCCTATCGGTGGCAGCCACTGGCTTTTGCTCCAGCTGCATGTAGAGACCCACTGCAGAGGAAAATAACACCAATATACTTACCATGAGGCCTGACTGAAGCCTCTGGATGTTAAGCTCTTCCCACAACTATTGCTGCAGCATGACATTCAGCTCTTTGAAAAACAAACATAAAATGAATGGTATCTTATGTGGTGCTGCAGTCCTCTCCAGGGAACAGGAATGAGGTTTGCCAGCTACCTCTACCTTTCGCAGTAAATCATCTCCAATTAAACGACAATGTCCAAGAGAGATGTAAATGTTGATATTTGACTTTCAGTGTTCATTTCACCAACAATTTTTTAGTTTTTAAAGGAAAGGAAATTAAATGGGGAAATGATTGCCCTATGCTAATTCTCCAGTTAAACTCACAGGAAACTGCAAAAGATAAGGTTCCCATAGCAATCGGAATAGGTACCACGCTGCACAGATGAGGCCTGATTTTCCTGCTTACTTTCAGTGCTTGTGGTTTATCTCCACACAGCACAGGGAAAAGCAATTACTTAGAATGAGGAACAAGGGAAAGGAGCCTGTGGCATCTCCAATTCTTTTTAACGGCCATTCTCCCACATGGGTTTGATGCGTCGCTATTGCAACACATCTGCGCACCTCGACCATGGCAAAGCTCCTGGGGGGATCCTGCCACCAGCTTTTCCTGTGGTTTTAACTGTGAAATTCAGATAGGCCTTCAAGCAGGTTTTGCCAAGGAGCTTTGCAGCCCCAGCCTCCACAGGACAGAGCAGTCTGGCACTGCACCAAACGCCACATCTGAGTGCAATTCCTCGCAGCCATTGCCTCACATTCATGACTACCCTGGCAATGACAGATCTTTAGTTCGACAAATCTGCTTCCAATTAACTCATCTTACCTATTAATGATTGCTTTATCTTGCTGGGACTTATGATTATTGCACCTGATTATGTCTTCCTTATCCCCTGAGCAGCCATATGCAGAAAAGCCAAGGGAGCGCAATCCTTCTCCCACCCTCGCCCCAAAGCTACTCTGCTGCACAGAATCAGGCCTCCTTCATTAATTCCTCTACAAAATGCCCCTGTAGTGCAGTTAAATTTGTGGGCGTGCAGTCCCCAGGGTCTCATTTGTCCCTGCTGTGCTGCAGCTCATTTTTTTACCAGCTGCTCTGGGACTTTTCCTGCACTCCAGGAACTTTCTGAACGCACTGTCAAGTACTCAGCTGTTTCACTCTCTGATGTGCTTTCACTGGGCTGTGTAGTTTTGACCAAGAGCAAGTCCCCTAGGTAGTTATTCCTCACCCCTTTTCCAGCCTGAGACTGCCTTGAGATCCATCATCAATAACTATGATTGCATCAAGCACCCTGTCACTTCTCTTCTCTTTCAACGACAACTGAAGCCATAACTACTAACACTGCAGCTTTCTTTTATCATTGCTTATGATATGTTCCTGGCTCCTTCTCCCTTGTATGTAGGTGACCTAGCAATGCACTTTCCTTTGTCATCGTCCAGCTTCTTATGTACTTCTGAACCAACTTACTTATTCCCGGCACTAACACCCCATCGTTTTGTGCCTTCGCATCCCTAACTTTACTCCTGCACACCTCTTTTATCTTCTCTCTCTCACCACTGTGGTTTCCTTTCCTCCTCCCGACACGACTGCCTGTTTCTTTTAACTTCTCTTTCTTTGTTAACACATTGTTTTTCTCTTCCCCACCAGTGCCAGTACTGGAGGACACTTCCAACAAAAGCGTGTTGCTCTCTCCTCATCTGCTGACAGGGAGAGTTGTTCATAGGGTGTCAAAACAAATGCTGTCTCCCGTGGGTGCAACCAGCTGGCTGGAAGGAGAGGGTGTCCCAGATGCTTCTGTCTCGGATGTGAAGGAGAGAAGGGAAGAGCCCCGGAGAGAAAAGAAACCACCTCGGGAATGAGAGAGCGAATCAGTTCAAGGTATGGAGGAGGCATCCCCAGTGCCTTAGAAGTTGGTTTCTCTCTCTGTGGTGCTGAGCACCTTCTGGACTGGAGGGGACCATCCCTGGCGCCTCAGTTCAGACAGCCCCGCCACATGCTTCTTTGGCTGCAGCAGATCCTCCGCTGGGGAAATCAGCTGAGTTATCCGCTGTGGAGAGGAAGCCTCTGTTAATTAAGCTGATAAACAAACTGACACCCAATAGTGATCCACAACCATTGCTGCGGGCAAAGGCACCTAGAGAGCTAATGCTCCCAGCTCCCTGCTCCTCCCGCTGAACAGCTGTCCAAGGGAGAGGAAGGAGAGCAGGCTTGCTTTAACTGCCCTCAGTGGCAACTATTCCACCTATGGGCTCAAACCCTGACTGTGAATTGACAGCACAATGTATGTGGCTCCTCACAGACATGTTTCTGCAAGGAAAGATGCTAGAGATTAGTTGCAGAGACCACAGCTAAAGCTCTATAGCCTTTTTTTCCCCTGTGCCAAGTTGCTGTGCTTCTCACTGACTTTGGTGTGATCTGTGGAGCCTTCCAAATGGTCTGACCATCAGCAAGTGTTGAGTATATCCAGCTATGGTCCAAAACAGGATGGCAGGTGATACCTACCTCGGTGGCATGTCACTGGTAAAGCAGGCCCTCTACAGACTGGTTCCAGCCCTCAAGCCGCCCCATCTCCCCTCTTCCAGCCAGACACACTGCAATGGTGCAAGCAGAGACTGTGGGGCAGCTGCCTGCCCTTAACTCCCCCTGTCTTCTGCAATGCAGGGGTGCTGCAGGGGGAGTTAATCCTTAAAAAGGGCACAGAACTTGGAGCTCTGGGCAGAATTTGCTGGTCCACAGAGACAGCTGCTGTGAGTTTCTGGTCTTTCTCATACCATTTCCAAATGCCTTCCCAAGCACCTCATCTCCTCCCAAAGCCAAGTAATGCATGATATCCCTGAGTCACTTGCCCAGCAACGTGGGCCAGCATATCATTTCCTTGCTGAAAACTAACTTACACACTAACTTTTTCCACCAAAAGCTGTTCAGGCCAATGCACGTTCCTCCCTTGCAGAGCGCATTGCAAGCGAAGCAGGCAACGCATCCATGAATTGCTGGATTAACTTCAGTGCTTCCACTCCTTGTAAAGTGTCTGCCAGAATCCCATATCTCACTCATTTACTCAAAACTATTTGCTCCATGATTTCTGAATTTGGGCTCTGCCTGCAGCTGCTCTGTGAGCAGCTCATTGCGAGTTTTCAGTCTTTGGAGCTTAAGCTGTCTTAATCAGACACACTAGGAAACAACTTCTGTGTTTCTTGGTCAGTCAAGTGTGATGAGAAATCAGCCTGTTGCAGTGACTGATCATAATTACTAATTACAAACTTGCTTTCAGTGAATGGTTTGCGCTATTCAGTTGAAAGACACTGTTCCTGGGAGCATCTGTGGCAGGAAATTAATTCATTACATTTCTGGGGTGTGACTGGAAATAGGGAACAGGTATGTTTTGAGAAAACCTGTTTTCAAAGCAGGTGCAACTGTTCCAGAAGGTATCATGTGGTTGGCTTTGACTTTCCCCCCAATCAACCCAGGTTTAGCAGCCGATTCCTTCCTAAACCACATCCTTGGAAGTTTCCTCGTACGAAGATAACTGAGAAGTCCCTGGAAATTACAGCTAATATCACTTAACCAGGGCAAATGGAAAACCACTCCATCTGAAATTGGCCAAATCAATGCCTTGGATGTGCTGTAAAATAAGCATTAACACTACTCACAGCAGCATTTCAGTCCAAGGGCTCAAAGCACTTTGCAACAGGTGAGAAATATTGCTTGTGTAGCAGGCTGGACATTTGGGCAATTACTTCAGTGACAGCTCCGGGTCCTCATTTAGACATATGAAACCTCTGAGCTCTAGGGGGTCAGACGTGTCATCATTCACCCACTCAAACTCTTCAAACCAGCCATGGGAAAGGACAGATGCATTACCACTAAATGGCCCGGAGCACAGGAGGGGGCTGTAAGAGACAGGACTCAAGGTCTGAACTTGAAGCAAACCATCACACAGTGTCTTGGCACAAGATTCACCCGCCATTCCTCATAGTGGGAGCTCAACA
>JANHGB010042823.1:18322-30377 GCA_026283785.1 Coracopsis vasa | reverse complement strand
TGCTATAGACACCGTCTGCAAAGCTTTGGGATCGTCCTGCCTCCCGAGGCATGGCTGGTGGATGGGGACTCCCTAATTCTTAGCAGCCCACCCAGTGAGATGAAAACTGTAGGTACCAGCACAGTGGCAGCGCAGCATCTGGCTGAGCTGACACTGGGGGTGTTTCAGAGGCGTCTCTCCCGGTCGCAGTAAGAAACGAGAGATGGGGCTGAGCTGTCCCCCACAGCGGACGTGGATGGGCCGGTGGGGTTGGCAGGAACACAGTGGGAGCTGGGGCTCCAGTCCCTGCTGTGGCGTGGGGTAAAGCTGCAGAGCCGTGCTCCGGCAGTGCGCCTGCTGCAGGCGGGTCCCAGGTGACGGGCAGATCTAGGGCTGCGCCAGGGGCTGGCCCTGCTGCCAGCAAACCCCGCGGCTCTGTCTCTGTCGTGGCTGCTCGCAGCTTGTGATCACCCTGGGGGAAGGAAAACTCCACAGCTCGCTGGGGTGTAGGACTTCCACCTGCAAGGGGGTCATTCAGTTCCCAGGGAGTGGGCGGGGTGTCAGGGCCAGCCTGTCCCAGATAACAGTGTGTGCAGGGGGCAGTGCTGGGGTCTGCAGCTGCAGGATGGAGTGATGGGGCCGACGGGGTGGGAGGCAGGCAGGCTGCAAGTGTGTGTGGCAGGTTGTGTGCTGTGGCTGTGGCTGTACGGACCCCAAGGAGGGATACTGGGATGGGGACTGCGCCCAAGACCATGGCGGCACCTCGCTCATTCCCAGAAAAAGCTCTTTCCTTTGGCCGGTTGCTTCCTTGAGCACCAAAGGAGCACTCCTGGATGTACCTCCCTGCCAAGGGCCAGCTGCCTGCATCCCTGTGGCCACGTGTGGGTTGTTCCCTCCTCCTAGAAGCAGCCCCCAGGAAGGGTGCCACATTCCAATGCCTGGTCCATGGGAACCGAGCTTGCTGCCCGTCCCCCTGCTCCCCCACCAATCTGCCTCCTCCGCACGGCTGCTGCTGCCCCACAGGACCCCCCTCCGCTTGCTGCTTCTGCTCCTGCTGCCTGCAGTGGGGCCGGGCTGGAAGCCGGGCTGACCCTCGAGCCAGGCCCCAGCTCCCCAGGAGGCCCCCAGTCATGGTGGCGAAAGAGCTTCCAGTCGTGTGCTGGTGAAGGGGCTTCTGTGGGGTCCCCTCCGTGCCAAAGCGCCTGCCCCCAATGGATGCTGCACCTTCCCGGGGTGGTGGGAGCATTGCCTGACTCTGCCTCATTTCTGTCTGCTGCCTCCCTCCATCTGGCACCTCTGCCCCTCTGCCTCTTCTCTCTTTGCTGTCCTGGCTTGTCTGCAGCCCTTTGATGCCAATGAATCCCTTCTCATGGGGTGTTGTAGCCTCTCCTGACCAGAGGCTGTGATCTGGGGGTCCCTTCCAGAGGGGATGCTGCTTCAAGTGTATGCCAGGGCAGAGCTGCACACAGGGCGAGGGGCATGTAGGTGATGCTGCTGGGTACCACTGCCCATGGACAGGCTGGATTTTGCAGGTAGAGAGGCTGGAGCCGAGCTTTTGGCAGCTGCTGCTGCATCCCGCAGGCAGAGACAGGTCAGAGCCCGCGGGGAATTGGTGGCACAGGATTAATTGACAGGAAGTTCGTGGGTTTGGTCGGGGCCGTTAAATGGCTGATTTCTGCAGATGCCCATGCATAATTCATGGGATGTCGCAACCTGGGCCAAGGTGCGCAGCTCCTGCTGCACAGGGCTGGGAGAGGATGCACGGGCAGGGGGAGGTTCTGCCCCATGGCTGTGCTGCAGCTAGAGAAGGTGCGTGGGCTTGGTGGTGCTGCTTTCCTGCTGCGTGCTGTGCTGGGACCAGTTACCCCCGAGCTTTGGGAGCTAGGACAGGAAAAGGTTTGGGAGGGGGAGCAGAGCTGGTCCCTGGAGCAGGCTCTGATTCCCCTTGAGCCATAGCTGGTCAGTGCCTCCTGGCTGGAGCTGAGCCTTATGCCCTTGCCTTGCAGCTGGGACATCAGGGGGTTACCTCAGCCCGAAGGACAGGAGAGACCCCATCAGCGGAGCTGCTCTGCCCCTCCCTCGCTGGCTCTGCTCCTTAGTGGTGTTTTCATTAGGAGAAGTGGTTCGGTTTTGTTTAAGCCAAATTGCTGTGCTTGGGAGATGATAAATCCATCTGCTGGCAAATCACTCTCCTGCCACCGGGATGGATCCAAGCCCTGGGCTTTAATCGTGCTGCAGATGAATGAGCCTGTAGTGAAATGAATCTCCCTGCCGTGCCTCGCCAGGGGGAGGAAGGCTGAGCTGAGCAGGCTGCCTCCCCGATGCCACAATGAGGGGCTCCGGCTTGAAGTGGCAGATCGAAATCCTCTGCTAAGGGGTTGTGGAGCCTTGGAGGTAGTTATTGCTGAGCAAGTGAACTGATGGGGCTGGTTGCAAGTGGCTTTCCTGGGAGCAAAGGGGGAGAGGACCTCCTTTCTGTGGGGCTGTGGGTGGGTGCAGGGGTCCTGTTCAACCCACCACCCATGCCAGGGTGCTCTGCCAGCAGCTGGGGCTGGGTGGGTGCCATGCCATGGGGGTGAACAGCAGGACAGTACGTGGGGCAGAGCAGCCCCATGGGACAGGGCTGGGGCTGGGGTGCAGAGGATGGATTCACCCCACTCACAGCAAAGCCCTACTGAGCAGCTTTGCAAAGGGCACAGGACAACAGGGCTGTGCTGGGTGGGAGGCTTTTATCAGGGTCCTCCGGCCCCCGAACTGCTGTGGCTCTGGCTGCTTCTGGCTTTTAAGTTGTCCTCTGCTTCACAAGAGACTGGGTGGTGCAGCCCCTGGGGGGCACTGTCAGTAATCAGCAGGGGAGCCGGGGCAGGATGGCTGTGGTGTTCAACAGGGGCTGATGGGGATGGAGATGCAGGGGGCTGTCACTTGGCTGCCTCTGAATTGGGGTCTCCTTGAACGTTCCATCTCTGGTCCAGACAAGGTGCCACCTATGGACATTTGTTGGTCAGGGTGCAGGTGTATGCCCGCTCTCTCGCAGCATCGTGCCTCTCCTGCCTGTGCCTGGTGCCCAGTGCTCAGGTCTGACAAGCTCTAGGTGACTCCAGCACTGTCTCGGCAGGAACCACTCTGCTTTTGAAGCCATTGGGTCACAGATCCCTCCTGTTCAGGCAGCTGGTACCTCTCCCAGCCCCACTATGGTGTTAGCATCACTGCTGGGGGCTCTGCGGTGTGGCAGGAGAGTTGGTGTCCCATCCATGCTGCTCCTGCTCTCCCCATCTGGGGACACGGGGCACCTGGGGATGTTGAGGTTATGGTGCATACAAGCAGGTGCCGCAGCTCTCAGCACTGCTGCAGTGCCTGTCCAATTCCTGCACCAGCTCCATTTGCAGTGAATGTGCTGGGGGCTGTGCCCTGTGCAGGGCAGAGCAAAGCATGTCCCTGTGTGCAGACAAGACTGATCCGTGCTCCACTTAGAGAGCCCTGGACTGTACCTGGGACAAGCTGATGGCTTTGTCCTGGGCAGGAGGGGTGATGTGTGGTCTGGCTGACCCATGGAGAGGTATGATGAGGACCATGCTGCATCAGCAGTGCCCATGGGCAGGCAGGGTGCTCAGAGCTCCAAGGGCTGGCGCCAGGTTGACAGTGGAGATGGATGGCTTCACCTGCAGCAGGTCAGAGGCAGTGATGGAGTGACCGACCCAAGATGGGCTTGTGATGTGAATCTGCTGCCCCAGCTCTGCTGTGCAGAGATGGAGGCCCTGACTGGCCAGGATAGGACCTTCCACACTGTCCTGCTCTCCCCATGAGCCACCTCCCATGGCAGTCACATTCCTGCTGGGAAGGAGATCGACAGCCTGAAGCAGAGGGAGCTTTTGTGGCAAGATGCTGCTATGAGAGACTAGTGGACCCTGCGAGGCAGAAGGTGGGACCCTGGCTCCAGCCACTGACGCCAGCAGCAGAGCTGGGATGGATTGGCTCCCTTACCTGTCCTCTTCCCATCACCAAACCCACACATTTGGACAGCAAAAAAAGTGCTTTTTAGGGATGCAGCATTGGTGATGATCTGCCCAGGATCTGAGTCACAGGGAAAAGGGTTTCCAGGGCTTTTCCCTTGGCCTCGCTGGGGAAGGTGCAGCCCTGTGGGACACAGGGAAGCATCAGCAAGCTCCCAGATCCATGGGTCACCCTCAGACCCAGCAGGAGCTGGGGAAGAGCTGTCTGGCTGCTCTTACCTGGTTACTGCAGCCCATCCAGCCGTGGCAGGATGCTGCTGGAGCTGGGCTGCTCGCTAATGGGATTTGACAGGCGAGCCGCTGCTCCTGGCCCGCTCAGTTCAGTGTGCCTGGATTTGTAAACCTTGCTTTGCTCGCAGGAAGCTCCTGGATGGGTTTCCAGGCAATAATCCTCCATCCCTTCATCACCCGGCCCAGGCATCCCCCTGGGACTACTTGGCAGTGGGTTGTCGGAGTCCCCAGTGTGTCTCTGCGTGTCTCTGGTGTCCCCAGGAGGTGGCTGCCTGGGCTGGTGACAGCTCTTGATTTACTCTGTGAAGAAACATGGATTAATTCTTAATGGTGTGATTTAGCAAAGCCTCCTGGGGTGAGGAGAAGGGAGAGGGGGGGTCAGACACCAGGCTCTGGGCTGCAGCCTATGCGATGGTTCCCTTTTGCCCCCCACTGCTGCTCGAGGACCATGGCAGGCAGCTGCCCACCCTGCCCATCCTGCTGTGCTCCGAGGGTCATGCTGGCTTTGGGGGGGTCTGGTGGTAGGGCACAGCACCCCCAGCTCTGGTTGCACCTGCACAGGGTCTCGGCTACACACCTGACCCCAGAGCAGGGAGAGGCAGCGCTGATGCAGCACAGGCAAATGCAGGGCTTGGGCAGTGCATCCAAGGGTGCTGTAACAATGCTATGGTTGTGACTGATCCTGGCATCCCCTGGGGACACCTCAGCCCTCTCCTGGGTGATGGGCTCTGCCCTTAAGCACCTCTTCCTTTCCCCCTGGCCCTCCTTCCAGAACTGGCATCTCCCAAGCGCAGCCCCTGCCCTGTGCTGCTTGTGCTGACCCGAACAGATTTCCCCCGGTGCCCGCCCTCCTCTCCACTGTGCAAAGTGAGTCACTCCAGTCACCGGGAGTCATTCATGTCATTTCCCCCTTTGCCGCAAAGTCATTAATGTGCGTGGAATAATCTGTTGTGTAACGAAGAGGATCAGCAGGAGCCCTGCTCTGGCAGGTGATGCCCGGCCCTGGCTCCTTGCTGCCTTGGCCACCCGTGCCCTAGGAGAGGGCAATGTGATGGAATTGACAGCTGGAAGCATCCCAGGTCTTGCTGGGGTTGTGCTCCCATGGCTGCACCATGCAGGCAGTGATAGTTTCTTCTCCTCTGGGTGTTATCCCAGAAACCATCAAGTCCCGCCTGGACCCTGCTGGGTGGGATGGATCTGTTTGTCATGGTGTTGGTGTCTGCTTGCCCTCGCACAGCTCCTCTGAGAGGGGCTCATCCCAACTGCTCCACGCTGATACGGACAAGAGGTGTCCCTGCATTGATCAGGGTGCGCGTTGTGGTACCCTGCATCCCTGCCACATCCCTGCTTCATACCTGCCACGTGCTGCTGCTCTGAGCTTTCCAAGCTGTGGGGTCACAAGAGCTTCCCACCAGCAGTCAAATCCCTCCCAGCTTCTTGCTTCAGAGCTGGGGACCCCAAGGTGCCCTGGCAAAGGTGCAGGCAGTGTGGGACCCTGTGTGGCTAAGGGCCCTGCAGCCCCAAAGTTGTGGTTGTGGCAGATCTGGTCTCTCCCCTGCATGGCAAGGAGGAAGAAGGGCAGGGAAGAGTGCTTTTGAAGTTAAGAGGCATTGTGGCTGCTGCCCCCCTGCCCAGGGTTAATTTCCTTCTATCCTGTGCTTGGCCAGGCATTAATTTAAGGATGCTGCAACGGAGGAGGCTAAGAGCATTGGGCTGAGAGCAGGAGGATTTAGTAAAGGGCAGGGACATGGCTGGGGCTGGAGGCTGTGCAGGGGACAGTGGTATGCGATGATATGGGATGTGCAGGAGGGAGGAGGTGGCTGTGCACCCATCACTGTGCCACACCAGAAACAACTGTGGTGGTACCCAGTGGCTTCTGCTGACCACTGGAAGGGGACATGGGGTAAAGCTTTTCTGTCCCCAGGGACAGCACCGCTGCTGGGTGGCTGGGCAGGGAGTAAGCCATGGGAAATGGGACAGGAGTTCCAAACTCCGGCCTTGAGGAACCCAGCAGATGGGCATCGTGCCCAGGTCTGTGGGGGGCAGAGCCCCTCTGGTGTGCCACATCCCATCAGGGACTTTGTCCCCTCGCCCCAGCTGAGCAGGGAGTCCCCTCAGTGCAAAGGGCTACCCTGAACAGCACAGGAAGAGATGGTATTCAGTATTTCAAAGCGGCTCACTGAAAAACTGCTGCTCTCTGGGGCTGGTCCAGATGCAGCATCCCCTGGGGAGAGGCCATCACATCCTGATGTGAGCTGGAGGGGGAGGCTCTTTTGGAACCACATCCATCGGGACAAAGGAGCCTTTTCCCTGCCTCCATCACCCACAGACAGGAGGGTCTCACCTCTGCCCAGGGCCCAGCTCTGGGGCAGGGACACGGGTCCCAAGGGGCCGCGGTGGCTCCCCGTCCGCACACCATCCTGCACCTCCCTCGGCGCTGTTTGTTTTCGCAGCCTGCCCTGCTGTAATTACAACCCGCTGTCACTCCCCGGTAATGCGTCTTCCCTTTTATCACTGCTTAATTAAATAACTGTGGGGAGGTGAGGGGCTGGTAACCCCTTGTTTGCCAGCATGAACTACCTGGTGCTGCTGGGGAGGCCTCTTGGGGCTGGCAGAGATGCTGGATGAGGATGGCTGTGCCCTGGCTCAGGGGTACGGTTGGACATGGGGTACTCCCATGCCCCTGAGAGGGATGAAGTGCTGACTTTGTTGATCATGGGCACAGCGTCTCTGGCACTGACGTTTCCAGGCGATCCCTGAGGAGGTGCCCTGGGCACCACCGCTGTCACCTCAGCTGTAATTGTCCCCTCAGCTTGGAGCTGTGCCCGCTGCCAGGCTGGAGGAGCATGTGCCAGGATGCCCGCTGCCAGGCCAGCCACCTCTGCCCACAATTAGTTGGTGCTAATGAGTGTCCCTGGCAGCTGCTGCTGGGTCAGTGAACTCCACTGAGTACCTCCCCTGTGGGGCCAGGCGCATGGGTCCCGCTCCCTGCTCGGCAGAGCATCCTTGGTTGTGCTGTCGGTCCTCGGCATGGACACAGCTCCCTCTGCTCTCTCACCCTTCCCTCGTCCCTCCACCATCTCTCTACCTTTGCACCTTCCCCAGGAGGCTGGCCTCAGTTTGGGCACCAGCAGTGATGCACCTCCAGGTTCTGCCCTGTCTTGGTCCCATGGGTGCCATTTTCTCCCATCCCAGCCATGCCACAGGGTGCTGTAGCACTGGGAATGCTGCCTGTTATAGCATCCCCAGGAGCAGAATGTGGCCCTGTTTAAAAACATGTGGGAAGGGGCGATGGGAGCACTACCCCAGGCACTGCCTATCCCAGTCTGGTGGCCTGGGGAAAGGTGTGATCTGATGGGATTTCCGTCTACCTGAGACAAAGTGCTGCACCAAGCTGCAGCAGGGTGGCCCAGCTGGGGTGGGGATTGATGAACATCCCCAATCTGCTGCAGAGCACTGAGGTTTCTGTTTGCCTGCAACAAGGAATGGGGCTCTTTGTGCATGAGATCCTCTCCCTTGCAATGCCAAGTCCCTGTGCCCCAAGCACCCACTGCTGTGCTTCATGTTGGTCTCATGGAGGGTGAGCTCAGCTCTTTGTGCTGGTGATGAAAAGTACAACACTTGTGGCTGGGGTGGAATGGAAAGTGTCCCACATTTGGGTACTAGCTTCACGGGATGTGGGCAGCCCTGAGTGCCAGAGGCCAGGCTTGGGAATGATCCCTCTGGGTATGGCGATGGAGAGGGTTTTGGGGCACCCTGGTGCTTCATGGCAGGATGCTGTGGGAAGAGGAGCTCCCTGCACGTGTAGAGGTTGTGTGCAGGCAGGAGAGCAGGGGTGACCTTGCAGGCTCAGGGTTCCTCTTCTCCCAGGGTGCTGCCTGTGCCCCTGCCTGCCTTGGATTTGCAGCTGGAGCTGCTTTGCACAGATCAAAGCCTGGGGGCATCTCTCATCTTGGCTTACCTGGGCCCTGCCTGCCCCTCAGCCCATAGCGCAGCGGGGATCTGGAGGTAATCCTTGCAGATGGGATGCTGCTGGCTAATTATAGAGGAACCTCTCGCTTCATGGGAACCACGGCGAACGGTCCCTGGAGCCCGGGCGGTGATGGTACAAATCTGCTGCTAATTAGACTTGAAAGTCCTCCCGTGAGCTCAGGCGCAGGACGGATATTTGATTATTAACATATTTATTTCTGAGCCTCTCCGCAGGTCTTGCACCAGGAGGCTCTGCTCTCTCCCTGAGAAGCTGCCGAGCACATTTACTCACTCCTATCACGCATGTCTGGGGGCTCAAGGGGAGGGGAGGGAGGCTGCTCAGCGATGCGTGTGCTCATTTTTGGGGGTGCCTCACCATAATGTATGGAAAGGACACATTGCTGGTGCCGGTCCTGGGTGGGAGCACGGCCCCCAGGCTCTGCTCTGTGCTTCCCACTCGCCCCTCTGTCAGGTGGGATGCTCCTGACCCTTGTGCTCAGGTGGGAATATGGAGACGTCTTTTCCCACCTGCTCCAGGCACTGGGTAGGCAGTGGGGATGCATGAAGAGGCTGGAGGAATGCTGAGGGCCGTGCCCTCCCTGGATCTGGGAGCAGGGCTGGCATCACTTGTGGCCCCGCTGAGATTTTTCCCATCCTATCAAGAATGCCCCAGCAGGGCAGAGCTGTGCTGAGCACTGCAGGCCAACACAAAGCTGTGTGCCACAGCACCCCCAGGGAGAGCATCCCTCCCTCCGGTGGAGGCAGACAAACTGTAATGGAAACATTGCCTCTCAAACAACCAAAAATAGCTTTCCTGTCCCCAAAATGTCAGTTGCAAAAGGCAGTCTCAGGGGGCCCCGCCGGGTTGGCAGTGGGCTGAGAAGGTGCTCTGAAGTTGCTGGGTGGGTGGCCCTGTTCCCCATGGGGCAGGGAGCACAGGGCAGGGGGCTGGAGGGCTGAAACATTGCTTGGGGTACAGGTGGGGAGAGGGTCAGTGCTGGCCATTAGCCTGGCTGTGGGGCTGTGCAGCATCTTGGGTTGCAGGTGGGTTATGGGCTGTCAGAGGGGCAGCAGTGACCCTCTGTGTCTCTTCTGCCCTAAGCCCCCAGGTCCCACCAGCCATGTCATCACCCATCCAGGAGTTTCAGGGCAGTGCTGGGGTCAGTTGGTGTGGGGACAGGTGAGGAGCTGTGGGTCAGAACCTCAGCCCCATCTCCAGCACTGCTTTGCTCTCCCTGATGTGTTGCTGTGTGTCCCCATGCAGGGATGGTCCGACCTGGGGGCGGGCGCATGCACCTTATTGCAGCACTGGAGTTATTAATAGCAGCAAACACTCAGTGTCTTCAAGCCAAGTCCGTTTAGGGGGAGATTCCTGCCACTTGCAGTACGTTTTCACTCCCTGGGATCACTTGGGTGCCTTATCTCCCTCTTCCAGTTGTGTACCCAGCACGTGCTGAAGCCCCCGGATAAGCCGTGGTGCTAATAGCCCGTGCTGCTCAGCTCAGCAGTGTCTGGCTGGGTGATGGAGGGAGTCCCACTGCCTGGCCCCATGCTGTCTGCACACGTGGAAGCTGAGGCTGAATCCCAGCCCATCCCCACTGTGCTTCCTCCTGTCACTGTGCCGAGCCAGCGCTGTCGGTGGCCGAGCGAGTGCTGATTGCAAGGAAATTAGCCTCGCGCCTTGTCCCATTTCTTGGAGCCCAACCTATGATTGCATGGGGCTTGTTAATTTGTCACTGTCACTGTGGCTTGGTGTGGGGTGGGGAGCATGGAGAGGCTGGCGGGATACCTCTGCCCTCTCCAGAACTGGGAGCAGGGCTGCATCACTTGTGGACAGGCTGAGATTTTTCCCAGCCTTGCAATTCAGGAGAACGTGGCTTGGAGTGGGAGCAGGGGCAGGCTGGGGATGCAGGGTGCTGTGTTGGGGATGGAAACCCCTGTTGATCCCTGTGGGATGCATGGAGCAGGGTGGGCATTTGAGGGGCAAAATGACACTGGTTCAGGATAAGGAGGAGCTGTGGCTGTGTTATTCTCCAGTGTGAGCCATGCACCCCCAGACAGCAATGACACCACTTCTGAAGGCTGTGCTCTTTGGAGGTGCTGGGGACCATGCTGCCCCACTGCCTAATACAACCTGGGTGCCCCCAGCATTGCTGGGCTTTGCAGACCTAGTAAGCCCAGAAATGGCCCCAGGCAGATGCTCCAGGCAGGTTGTGGTGTCCTTGTGTACTGCTGCAGTCTCAGTGCATCAGTCTGATACAGCTGGACTCAGCTCCTGGCTCTTTTCCCTTCCGTGTGCCTCAGTTTCCTTGCAGATACGGGTGCTGGTCTTTGCCCTCCCTTTGCAGGGCATGGAGAGTATTGGGGTACACCCTAGAAGCCTGGACAGGGCGCAATGGAGCACATCTCCCCATCTTGTCCCCTCTTCCCCTCTGCTGCTACCCTGTTAGTGGGGGCAATGAATTATTCATGCCCTGGCAGGCGGGGGTGTGTGATGCCAGTGGGGCTGACGTGCTGCCGAGCACAGAGAGCTTTTCTGTGTAAATCCCTGAAATATTTAGCAGAACTGACTTAAAAAATACATCTTAGGAGGAGTTCGTGCCTCAGCGTAACCTGGAAGGCCAGGGAGGGGATGATGGGGGGTAATGGATGCACTGTGATAGTCCCTGGAGGACTCTGGCCCTGATCACTGCTCAACACCCACCACTCAAGTTGCTGGTGGAGCTCTTATCTGTCCATCCAACCACCCATCCTTTGGGTCTCATTGCTTGTTTCTGCTGTCAGACGGTGGGGGTGCCCCCCATCCTTTCCCTGCACTGTAGGGTGGTTTGGAGTCCAGTGCTGGGCTCAGCCCGCTGGGCATGTCCCAGTCCCCAGCCCAGGGCCACTGGAGCCAGGCTGCTGCCCCTCACCTGCAGCGCGCTGGCTGCTGGCAGGTCGGCGCTGCGGGACCGGTGCACAGCACGGGGCTGAGCTCGTTCCCTGGCAGTGCCTTCCTGAGCAGACAGATCACGTCACATGCATTTTGTAACGAGATCCATCGGCTGAGAGCGAGCCGAGCTGTCGTCGCAGGGTCGTGATCAAAGCCAGACGTGCCCCAGCAGCCCGGGGGAGGGTGGCCCTGCGCACCATCCCTCTCCATCGTCACTGACTCACGGGGCAGAGCAGGTTGGGGATGCAGCAGTGTCACAGGTTGCAGGTGTGTTGTCCCTGCATCCCTGGAGGTACCAGGATGGCCAGTGCCCTCCTGCCGGGCATGGTGTGGGAATTCCTGACCCAAGCACCTGAAGATGGGGCAGCCACAATGCAGAGCTGGTGCTGCCACTGGGCTTTGTGCACAGAGCTACACCCCAAAATTGCATCTTCTGCTAGGAGTGAGAGACAGCTGGCTCACTGGCAGCCAAGGTGGGGGAGGAAAGGGTTTGTGCTTGTCCTGGGATGTGTTTTGGGCCAGGTTCACAGGGGATTAAGACAGGGTAAGGGATGCAGAGAGCTGTAGCTAGCTGGCTCTGGATGGGGTGGCTCATGGACCCAGCCGACTGTGCCATGATGGGGCTGCCTCCTAAGTCAGCCTGGGCTGCTGGCAGCTCTCCCTTAGCCTTTGCAAGCTTGCTCTTTCATAGATGCTTTGCACCTTGGTGAGGCAGGAGCCATGTGCTGCCCCATGCTCTGTACATTACAGGCTAAGCCACCAGGGTGCATGGCTGAAGACAGCGTGGGCTCATGGTTAGAGCATACGGCTTCTTCCAGGCTGTCTGCCCCACTCTGAGCCTTTTTCCCACCTCCTTGCTCCTGTGCCCCCCGCCTCCCGGCCCGGTGAGGTGGCTGGCGCCTGTGGTGGGCCCATGCAACACATTTGTACT
>JANHGB010042822.1:0-96495 GCA_026283785.1 Coracopsis vasa | reverse complement strand
CACCCCCGGAAGCGCGGGGAGCGGCGGGCGGTGATTGCCCGGGCGGCCCCCGGAGGGGGCAGAGCTGTTGCTCTTGTCAGCGCGGTCCCCTGCTCGGCCGCTGCTGCGGGACGGGGCACGCGAGGGGTGGGCGGCGAGCGCCGAGCCCCGGGAGCGCTGAACTGGATGTGGTCTCTCTAAGCAAGATATAGTTGAGTTTTTGCGGCGCGCCGGCAGGCAGGAGCTCGCAAGTGCATTTTGCTGTAGGTGGCAAGATGCACAGAAAGAAGCAGTGCATGGAGCGAGGCTCCGGCAGTCTAATTTTGGTAATGTTTTGCCGTGGGTTTTCGATGTTGGTTGGGAATTGAGGGTTCTCTGAGTAAAGGGCTGCATCAGCTTCTGCCAACTCCGACGTTGTGATGTTGTGTGACCTTGATTGTAATGTGGGGTGGCTAGCAAGATGGGCTGGGGAAAACTGGTATACGGTGAGGGAGAGCACCCATTCAGTTCAGAGAATCAGAACGGCAGCAAAGCTCAACTCAAATGCGTCACTTTGATATTTTAAAGTTTATTTATAATACATGCCTTCAGAGGAGTGACTGATGAGACAGCCAAGTGCTGTTCAAGAACAGAACAATTACAGTTTCTTTCTTGGAGAAAACACAGTGGAGACTCCACGTCTTTTACTCGCTGTTCTAAACTTGGTGACTCCCAAGAGATTAAAGAGAGATGTTGTTTGTTTTAGTATCGTCTCTTGCCGTGAATTACAAAGGGTATTTGTGCTCCTTACAGACAAAAATGGACATAAATACAACAAAACAACCTCCTTTAAACCAATGCCCCCATCATAAAGGTCTTTGCCAGAGCTACCATCGTGCTGTCCTGCGCAGGATTCAGGTAGCTAAGCTTAAGTTAAAACTGTAACTTCATTTTTAAGGAAAGGGAGGTTGTGTAGAAAGAGATGCATTCTGCAACCTCTTTCCTGTAATCAGTCAGTCAATCAAGCAGACAAAAAAAAAATAAAAGCATAAACATCTTTCTGCCAAACTACTCAGATGATCTAAGCCAACATTTCAAAAATAAGTACATTTATAATAATTTGAACTGCCAGTGTGAAATGGAAAAGCCAGGGGGCCCAGCCTTTCCTTGCAATAATTTGGAAGTTTTGTTGTCACATTCATCAACTGTACTTGTGCTGTTGCTTGCTGTTCTGTGGAAGGGCAATCAAGACATCTGTTCATACTCAAGTTCGTTTCCAACTCTCCCAAAACTATGATGTAGCTAAGGCTCCCATCAGCAGGTACCAATGAGAAGGGCAGGTGTGGAGGGCTCACCGGCATGCTGGCCCTCCTGAGACCGAAACTCCCTCAATCTTTGAATCCCTCCCTTGACTCTCTTCTCCGTGTGGAATCATAATCCTTGCTCTGTCTTCAGAGTCTCACAAACTGTACTCATCTCCACTAATCCAGTAATGTCAAATCGTGTCGTGTCCCTGCTCCATCTATAGCAGCCATTGTGTTTTCTCATGTCTCTTCTCACAGTCCCTCTTAACCCATTCATCCATGCGATGACCTGTGTGTGGCATGGCTTTCCCTCCCACATCTTTGCATTCCTGCTTCAGGCCCTTCCTTGAGGCACTTAAAAGAGTCAGCCAGATGCTAATCAGAGGGGAAATATTTATCTTATTAAAAAAAACCCCAAAACAACAACAAAACCCAAACCCAGAATCTTTTCTTATTAGCGTGGTAGCCAGCACAGTGACAAGAAGGAAGAGACGATTCTGTCTGAGGCTTTTGACATAATTAAAAAAAAGAGCAGTAAGTGTCATGATAAATAACAGAGTCACGTTTTTTCTGGTTTCATAAACATGGATCTGGATTAACACTGATGTGAATTACGCAGAGCCATCCCGGGATTTATGCAGCAGTGTTGAGATCTCATCTCTGTAGACTGCTTCCAAGAGACAAAGCTCTTGCCACATCAGCAGGCTTTTAGAGATCTCTGTGCCTTTTCAGTCAACTGCACTTTTCTTTTCAAGCTTTCCTTCTTTTACCTGATTTAAAAAGTCACAAAAGGGCCACCCTCAGGGGACCGTGTTAATCCTCTTTTCCCATCCCACTCTGTAGAGCATGCTAGTGGACTGCTGCAACCCTATGGGACTCTCCTGAAATACTAAACATCTCTGACCACATGCAGATTTAATCTTCCGCTCTGCAACACAGGCCTAAGACCACTTCCTGAAGGAAATCTCTTATTAAAAAGAAATGCGTCGCAAGCACAAACTTCAACAGAAAGACTGCAAAAGGAAACCACCAGTTACCACTCTGTTTTCTTTTTCCCTGGACGTTTGTGGATCACTTTCATTTTCATGAATATTTAAAAACATTTGTCCTTTTTGCAAAGCATGTTCATATTAAATACACAAATCTATGACGTCATCTCTTTGTATTTTCAGAGAAGGGCAAAAAAGCATTGGCTAGAAATCCAGGCAACATATATGTCCAAACTGGCCAACTGCTGAGTGTGTTAAGAAAGCCCTATGCCAAACAAGCAACCAAATTTTAGACAGGCTGAGGAGACACATGTTCATGGCTGGAAGGTGCAGAAGTAACAGCTAGGGAGGAAGCCCTGTGTGGTCCATTGCCGTCGATGACCCCTTGCCAAGGCAACTTGTGTGCTACGAGCAGCCAAGTGGGTGTCTGGTCAGTTGTTATCTGCAAAGTGCTCCCAAAGCCATTCTGGGGACATTGGTAGTGTCCAGCAGAACAAACAAGCAGTAAAGTTTGGGGCAGGACCTGAATTAGCAGACTTGGCCAGAGAAAGATTAGGCTCTTTCAGTGTCCCTTTTTATTCCTGCCATCTCCTGTAAAGGCAGCTTACCTTGAATTGCAGACAGTAAGAAAGAAACATGGGTTAATTTATTTCATCATCCTCTGCCAGAGCAAGATTGTTCCCTAAAGCATAATTTCTAGTGATTTGTTCTGCGTACCTTTAGAAGACCAAGTAATAGCCATCATTCCTTTCATAAGAAGACTAATAGACATCAACAGTGGGATTTTTTTTTTTTGAAAAGGAGCCAAGTGTCTTTTCTTTTTTTCTTAATTTCATCTTGCTACTGTTAGTTAATCTTCTTGCAGCAGTCCTTGACTGTTTCTCTCCTCCTTAAGGCCCTCAACCTTGATTCGAGTCTTTCCTCTTTCAGCCAACTTACAATATCTTTGTTATTTTAAATTAACCCACTAAGACAACCCCCTGGCAAGGTAATACCTGTGTAATATCTGTGTAAAAGGTAATACAGGTATCTTCTAACAACCAGGCATTTTACTGAATGACAAGAGAAGGGAAACAAATAGGTGATAAAGCCCATGCTTTTAAATGTCAGTTCTTTCCCAACCTTTTAAAAATGGTCATGGGGAATGGTGCTAAAGGTTTGGACTAAGGTATTGGGAGACGAAGCAACTTTTTTCTTTCACACCCTCACCCCCCCAAAAATAGTATTTTAAAACTACAGAGAAGCATGGAGTGGCTGGGCATGTATAGAGTTAATCTTGTCTGCAGAGTAATTGAGAAAAATATCCCCTGGTTTCTGAGGCCACTCTATTACCAGCCTAAGGTAGGAGAGCCCTCAGGGATTTAAAAACAGTCAATAGTGCTAAAAAAAGACAGAGCAAGCCTTTGGTTCTGGTTGATATTAAGTTAGAGCAATAAGTCAATGTAGTTTTTCCGTACCAGCACCGTCTTCAGACTTACATACACAAAGCTCATTCTGGTCTGCAAATGAAGCTGACTCCAGGTCTGCTCACTGTTATTCCTCCCTGCCTCTATCCTCTTCCACTGCACTGACTCCTGTAAGACTGTAGCAAGCCACAGGATTCAGCAACTGAGCAACTAGGTAGGGGATGGTCATTGTAGCTAGGAGTTGATAGTTGCTTCCTAATCAGATGCTAGGGCCAGGAAAAAGATGTTCCCTTGCCTCCTCTCTCAGCACAGTAAATGTTGTCATACCAGTACAACTAGGAGGTACCCCAGGTATGGCACTGTCAGCACATGGAGTGGGCAGTCTTCCTATGGGGCTTCTCTTGGAAGAGTCCCTAACACCCCAACCTAGCATTTGAACAGTGTTGGAATAGCTGGAGCAGTATGGAGGATATTCTGCTGTGCCTGTGATCACTTACTTTAAAAATAAATAAGCCTGCTTAGCAGACAGATTTATTACCAGCCATGAGGGATTATGAAGCCGAGTCACTTTGATTCATTAGAGCGTTCAGAGTTTGTGTAAGTTCCTGGAAGCTGTCTGGGATGGTCCTTAGCCATCCTCTTACTGTTACCTGATTGAGAAAGGGAAAGTTGGAAAGCACTTGTGCTGAATTTGTTTCTCCCTATGTTTGGTAATAGATTTTGACAAGCTGTTTAAAGAACTGAGCCTTCTGACTTGTGCTGTGCTGAGCCGTCCTTCCAACTCAGCTGCACATAGCCTCTTCTACTCTTTCCTCCCTCTCTATAATATTTAATCAACAAAGCCCTACCTCCATTTCCCTGAGGCCACAGTAATGCGTCTTTCTGCATTTAGAAACCTCCTACGCATGTGAATATGTCCTTTGTGCAGTGATGTTGTTTTAGTTAGCCATGTCTCTTTTTGCCCAGAAATGCATGAAATGACTGTGTGCACCTTTCCTGCAGCCAAGAGGCAGCACAGCACCCTTGGTGCCCAGCGGCGGGTGGTGGGAGAGGCTGTGCTGGGAGCTGGTGGCTAGGATCGAAAGGGGAGAGGGGTCAAACTGTGTTCCTGGAGCTGGCAAGGGAAGAGAAGCAAAGCTTGTACAGGAGAGAGGAGGACAGAGAAAGTAACCCTGAGCGACCCTGGGGAAAAGCAGGGTCAGATGAGGTCAGAAAGCGTGGCATGAGACATCCTCTTCGTAACAACCAACATGTTGTAGAAAAGAGCTAATTAAAGAAGGTAATGTTAGGACAAAACTACTAGGACTATAATATGCCCAAGACCAAACTGTACAAGGCAACGGTTAAATGATAACATAACTGTCCTTAGCTTCAGCAAGACACAAGTCTGTCCCAGGTGGCCTCCTAATGCTACATTCAAAGTGCTTGTTAGGTAACGTGCTTATTCATCTTTTAGACTTTTTCTCCTTAAAACTGTATACAGTATTTTCCATCTGAATATCAGTTCATTCAAAAAGAGCTGTCTTAGAAAATGCTGAAGTTAACACCTCTCAGAAGCTCCTGTGATATTCAGCAAATATCTTTTTCATTAGGCACTTACTCCATTTGTAGTGTTAGATTAGGAGTTTTACTGAATATTCCTTAAATCCCTAGTTATGTAAATAATACTGATGGTAAGAAAAATATGCTGTTAATGACTAGATCAAACTATTAAATTACATACCAATCATGGCTAAATCATTGTCCATTGCAAAGCGATGCCCACACTTGGGTTCTGCAGTGCCTCATCTTCAGCTTTATTGCTAGACAACAGTGCCTGTTGAAGAGGCTACAAGTCACAGTTCGTGGCATTTCCATTTTGACCGTGTCGTTGCTGTGGAGTGAATTGTGGGCTCCTCTCCTCTTGGTGGGAAGTGAAACACCCTGTGAAATGCTTTCCGAACATCAAAGGAGGCTGGCAAAGCAGAAGAGAGATCTCCTCTGGCTTTCAATTCTGCCATAAGGAAAACGAACATAATCCTGACCCAAACTGTCATGTGATTTTTATTAGCTCTCTTTGGCTTGCAGCAATGACCCTGTGAATAATGTATGCCGCTAGATGGCTTTCCTAAGGAGAGAAGGCTTACGCAATCATAATGTCTGCCACTACCCGCCTTCTACTTACCCCATAATAACTCAGAAACCAGCTGGCCAATTTCAACCAAGTTTGACAGAGGGAAAGTGGTCTTGAAGATAATTGTGTTAACTAAAAAAATAAAAAATGGGGACCATGTAGGGAAGAGACCTCTTTGTAGTGTGCTTAGGGAGGAATGTGAGCACAGTTCTCACACAGGTCTGAAATGCCCCTTGGGTATTCAAGTCCAAGAAACACATTCATGGAAAATCAGTTTTCACTGTTTCTGCTGCTCATGCAATGACTTGTTTCTTCACAGATCACTCAGGGTGAGCCCCAGAAGTCATGCTCCAAGCCCGTAGCAGAGAAAGTCACAGAGAGCTGCCAGCAGATTTGCCAGTGCAAGTTACCGCCACCGTTACCACCACCTCCTCCACCTCCACCACCCCCGAGGTTGCTAGTGGTGCCAAGTAAGTAGCCACTGATACAGTTGTGGTGCACTGAGGGAGGGCGAAGCAATGGGGATGTTTGAACAGATGGAAAGAGAAAGGATGTGGGAGAGGACACAGCTAGCTCGTCTTTTATTTTCCACTTAGCAAATGAAAGAGAAAATGTTCTCAGTAGAGATGGAGGTCTGTTTTCTGATCAATGAATAATGCTTGGCTTTTGGAGGAAAACCAGCGAAATTCCCTTCTTTCACTGTATTATACATGATTCCCTAGCTTTAAATGCTTCTCTAATACCCTAGCCATGGGAAGTACTTTGCTACAGAGATAAAGCACTGGCTTCCCCTTGAAGTACCTGGCCTCCTGTTTCACCAGGTGGGCAGCTTGAATGTCTGGGTGCTCCAAGGCAAATGAATTTGTAAGCAGCAAACATTCAAACACTCTGACTGGACCATCCTGCAGGTTTGGCTGTCTTTGAGACACTGGAGCTCTACTGTTTTACCATAGCAGTGAGTCACACGCACTGATTTTACATTGCTTGCAACTCGTAACAGAAGTCAGAGGCACGTCGGGAGTCAATGGCAAGTAAGCAGTTTTCTCACTAATGCATTTACAGGCTAAGAGTCATCTATTGCTCTTCATACAAATCAGTTCTCCCAACCGTTATCCAGCCCACCCGAGCTCCTCCTCATTTCCAGCTGTGCATTCCCATGTCCAGCACACATTGTCCCTGCAGTTCCTGCTGGCTAGCTCTGCCAGTTTTCTTCCACATCAGTATTCCTGGGATCTCTGACACACAGATCCTTTCTGGAGAGTGATAGCTGTGCCAGTGATCCCCAGAGAGACAGTCCCTCTGCAGTGCACGGCTGGGTGCAGGGATGTGGGCTGAACCTTGCACAGACACTTCCAGGTCCCAGGTGTTTAGTATTCCAGCAAATCTCCTTAATGCCTCTATATTTTCACAAATTGGTCTCTCCCTAAAAGGCTGCCTATTAATTCTTCACTTTGCTTAGATAAACTCCCCTGGGAACAGTGTTCCAAAGTGTATCTAGCATCCTTCTCAGCGCTTCCCCAAGGGGAAATAAATCATTAGGTAGCATCATTCAGCTGTTTGTCTTTATCAGCATCATCCCCAGATGTGCAGAAGACATGAAGAAGGCTTCTGCACAGCTTTTAGGACAGGCAGAATTTGCAGTGTGTTTTCTGTCAGGAACATGCTTCATATTTGTGCCATGCTGCAGAAAATTAAGGCTGAGGCCAGAAAAAAATGACAGTGAAACACTTGGGAAGGGAAGTACAAAGACAGCTTGGAAAGCAGAGATGAAGGTTATTTATAGCAGGAAAAATCTCTTTCAATGTTCAGCAAAATGTCATGAAAAATAATATTGAATATTCCCTTGATCTTCGTCTCACAGTTAGAAGATGAAGTACTTTGCCACTCTTTTTTCTTGTACCTGGGGTACCCTGTTGCCATGAGGGAGCTCTGTGGCAGAACAGCATTGGCACAGGGACCAGCCCTGCTGCTCAGCTGCACTGGAGGAGGGCACCACTGCAGCTGCCTCCCTCCCTCCCTGGGCTGCCATCAGGCAGCTGCTCCGAGAGTGTAGATTTGTCTCCTGTGAAGTGGGAAGGAAATCATACCAGAGAAAAAGAATTCTGTCATGCGCTGCAAAAAGAGGAAAGAGAAATCACAGGGCCTGCCACTGGGATAGCCTGGTGCTTACTCAGGCTGGATTGCCAGGTGCTCACCCAGTTCTAGAAATGAACTATATAAATCCAGATGACTAATATTTAAATAAGTTATTTCATTCTAAATGCAATGGAAAAAAAATAGATTACACATCCCTTTCACCAGTAAGCTTTAGAGTAGCAATCATGTGCCTCATCTTGAAAGATGCTTTCATTATTATCAGTTGTCTAGGCACTGTGATTTAGCCCACATGTACAGCAATCCCCATCCTTGTGCGAATGAGCAAGCCTCATGGTTAAATATTGATGTTACAGACACCACTTTTAAACAGCACTCAGAGGAGAGAGCAGTAAAGGGACAAGACAAGCTATTATTAAGTGGTTGATACCAGACTTGCACCTCCCACTATTTAAGTGATTAAAGTACTAGAAAGACCTCTGTAAAAAGCAGCGGCCCAGCAGTTGCAATTTTTTTGCCTTTATGAGATACAGTGTCTGTGCCATGAGGCACTGCATAAAGATGCTGGCATTGCTCTTTCAGCTTTGTGAGCCACAACAGGCTGCAGCCTGCTGGGCACTGTCCTTAAAAGCTCTTTTTGCAATCAAACTGAATGTTGTTGGAGGTTTAGACCATATCTGCATCCTTCTAAAACAGCTACTCTGGTTTGGGCCTGATGGTCAAAGCCAATAGATTAAAAAACTCCTGTCTATCCAGTTACTACAGACACTGACAGCTCAGTTATCTGCTAAATGAAGTCATCTGGGACTCTTCAGTGTGTCCTGTCTGGTCTCCATCTGCTGCTATAGAAGAGCAGGAGACCCTCTTTGTGTCCTCTCTCAGTCCCACCTGAATGTTTTGCAAACCCTTCTTGGATGTATGGGATGGTACTAGGTAACTGTTCATGAGCAGCTAAATGACTCCCTGAAAGGATTTTATTGTGCCTGGGAACTTTCAGGAACAATTACAGTGCATTTAGCGCCTCTTTAGACATTTTGTTATTGACAGGTTGATCCGGCTACAAATCTTTAGCTCTGCTTCCTTCAGATAGATAAATACAAAATCTGTCGGATGTGAACTCCAAAATTCACGAATAATAACTGATAAATGTTGTGTGTACTTTGGCGGACAGTAAGCTAATTCTCTCCACAGAAAATGAGTAGAATCACACACAACTTAGCAGTCAGCCTAAATACATGACTGGTGGTAGAAACACCAACTTTCAAAACAGTGAGGCACCTCAACATTACAGTCATGTATTTACAACAGGAATGTGTGGGGTGTGTTTCAGTGCACCCTAAGGAAGCATATCATTCATACAACGATGTGAATATGGGAAATTAAATTAGATCATGTGGCCCATGTATTTCCAAGTATCAACAACAAAATAACGGTCTGGTGAATTCAGAGACTGCCTCTGTCACCAGAACTCCAGGGTCCAGGGGAGAAAGCATAGACTGGTTTTGTCCTCCTTCAGCCGTACCCCAGGCCTCATTTTCCCATGTTTCTAACTCCTTTGTACAAACCACTGGCATTTCTGATGTCTCTTCCAACCCCTGTTCTTGCCTTCACTGCATCCAATATGTAGTTCTCATGGGACTTTCCCTCATCGCAGCATATCCATGTGCATCCACTTCACTAAGCAGAGGACTCCTGATCTGCCCCAGTGAATACATCTGCTTTATGGTGTCTAAATGAAGGCTAGGATCAGCCTTGCTGATCCCTGTGGATTGCTAGTTCAGCCTTGCCTTTTTCTGTGAAGTGGGACACATGGAGCATTTCAGTTTTGAGTTTCCCAAGATTCTTTTGAGACGCGGTTTGTTAGCATCCTGCTGAGATACTGCTGTCTTGTTTGGTATAGATGTGTACCTTTACTGAGGGTCTTCAATGAGAGGGGCTCCAGCCCATGGTAGAAGATGGTGGGGACTGTCAGGAGACATGGTCACTGACCCAATTGCGGTTTCTCCAGACTGTCTGGCATATTGATGTTTCTGCAGTAACTCTTCTTATGCAAGCAGCAGCCTGCTCTTTAACCTGTGCCTAGAAAACTGCTCGTTGATGTAGTGAAGGGAAAGCTCATGAGGCTTTGAAGGGCTAAGGCCAAATAAGCTTAAATTCTGACAGCAAAGAAAGAAGGAACTTTCAGTGAAATTGAGTCTGTTCCCTATATGTGGTTGTAATGACCTGAATGGAGATAAAGCACCTGGCCTTTAATTAACTGTGTCTTTCCCCTCCTCCATTTGCTTTCCTCCTTGTCTCTGGATTTCAGCCAGGACTAGGGCAAGGTAGATAGAGTACTTGTTTAGGCAGCATTTCAAACCCAGCTTCACAGACCCATGAGATTAAGCTAGTTCAAACGATGTTGACCCTTCAAAATGTAAAGTACTGCTGTTGTCAACCGTTAAATAGTTTGTGAGCACACAGGTTTCTCCAGGGGCATTACAAAAAAGAAAGGAATTTGTTTGGAAGCAGAAGCTAGGCTTTCAAAACAGGAAAGGGTTAAAGATGACAACACTGCACAGTAACTGTCAGTTTTAACCTGTGGAAGGTTTGGGGAAAAAACACTTCAGAAGTTACTTCTTCAAAATTGTACAAGGAAGAGAAAGGATATTTAGCATGAACTCCTCGCTTGCTGGGTATCAGCATTTGCTGTCTCTGTTCTACCCGTCTCCCACATTAGGTGAAGAATCCATGGTACTGCCATCCCTTCTCTGGGTGATGGAAGTGCCCAGCCAAGCATTGCTTCAGTCAAAATTTAGAGGAGGAAACTTAAATAAAAGTTTTTAGCTAAGATCATTACAAGCTGTGCTAGTATTGCTGAGTCTGGATACATGCACCAACCTCTGTCTTGTTGGATGCTTGCATCTAGGTACACAGCGAAGTCTTTAGAGCTCCTGACCTCAGTGCAAGTTTGCCCTGAGCTATCAGTTGAGATAAAGCACAATCAAGTCAGTGCACAAAGCCAAAGTGAATGACATCACTGCAGAGGATCTTATTTCCAGGCTGTAATTGTATGATTTTGTTTTCCAAGGTGAAATCTTTATCGTTAGAGAGAGTGCATCTAATTAACTTAATTATTTCGGCTGGTGAAAATTCCAGAGTAAAAATGGCCAGCTGCAGGAAGGGTGCAACTTTTTGGCAGCTACATAAGCACAGACGTACAGCTTAATTTCAGAAAATGGGCAGTGTCCCTTCAGTGCAAGTAGGAAAGCTAAGGATATTTGGATCTTTCAGGACAGATGATCACAATATGTGTATATATATATAGGCAGGAATCTGAAGTACAGGAACAGTCTGGAACTTGTTAAACTTTGAGTAGGTTTTAAAGCAACTAAAATGTGCAGATTTGGCTTGCTGACTGTTAACAACATAGCTTTTCACAACAAGAACTTGTTACAGAAATAAAAACTCTCTGGCTCTGGAACATAAAAGAATAAGAAATGTTTTTTCCTTAGGCTTTTCTGAGACCTAAATCCTGGTGGTAGAACAGACAGGGTGACCCGGTGTGGGTCCAGAGAATGAGTGTAAGCCTCCTGTTGAGCACTCTCTCCATATGGCCCTTTAAGCAGGAGAGCTGAGCATGTTCCTGATGCTCACCGTGTTGCTTCTTGTACTACCTGGGTAGCGATGTTGATGTGCTTGCCTACACAATGCCAGAAGGACTTCTGTCTTTGGCAGAAGTCTATGATTGTCCCTCAGGAGCTGATGGGAGGTTGTGATTGAAAACTGAATTGAAATATTCCTGAAGGCCACCACATGTTTTGAAAAGTGTGGTGCCAAAAAATTTGCAGTGGGCAGTTTGGTGTAGTTGCTGCAATATGGGCTGAGCATCTCGGAGAGCTCAGTTTCCCATTGGGTGGGCCTTTTGTCTTGTGAGTGCTTTTCACCTTTCCAAACAGCCATCACAAATGCAGTTCTGACCCTTAAGGCTCAGCTGGAAGGACCAGCCTTTACCTATCGCTCTTCTGCCAGAAGGACCAGTTCTGAGTAGTTTTGAGATGTTTTGAGTAGTTTTGGGACGCTTGAGGAGTCTTAGTTTAACTTCTCCCAATTGCTGATGCCCAAAGGAATTGTTAGCAAACAGATGGAGGTGGGTTTGTCTTACAGTATAGGGAAGATGTTTTCCTGCTTCATACTTCATACATGCTAGTGACTTCATACTTCATACAACATAGCAACTACCAAAACTGTACAGCAGTGGGAAAGAACTACAGTAGCACCAAAATGGCAGGGGATACATTGTCTCCTACACCAAGACGTTTATAGTAATGACAGCTACTGTGAGAGAATATTGTTTTACTACAAGTCTAGTCTAGACAGTGACTTTTTTTAAATGCAAGCAGAATGCTGAAACAGGGAAGCCCTTTCAGTTTTGGTAACACAGCTGTCATACTGTGAATTACAGTCTTGTGTGAGAGTATTGTTTATAATTCACAAAGCAAAACCAAAATTCGATTCTTGTCTTCTCCCACATACACTTCTATTTTACTGAAGGATTGTGACTCTAAGAACTGACAGTAGGATTTTGAGGCTTTCAAATCTAAATTGAAATCCAGCCCTGCAGCCTGGAGTCATGGATAAAGGCACATGCAGAGTCTAATCCAGGTCCCCATCGTGTTGTTTTCACATCACAGACACTACTTTCTCTGTTAGCACAGTGAACCAAATCATTAAACATCCAAGATGGGATTTAGGCGGAACTTACCCACCTAAATCAGAAACACAACGATTAGATTGCCTGCCTCAAACTGCAGGTGCCTCTGATTTTATCACTAAAGACATAAAGACTTCAAAATCCTGATTTTTTTAATTTTTTTTTTTTTATTTAGCACAGTTATTTCTGGAATAAATGTTACAAGTCCTCACCTCCCAGTCAAAATAAGAAAATTAGTTAGGGTGAGGCGATTTCTTAGGCAGCAATCAAATATGAAGTTTGAAATAGTTTGAATATCTGGAACGTTAAATTAAATCTGAAGAGCTGGATTAGTGACTAGAAAGCCGGTAAGACTGGAAAGGTTCATACTAATACTTTAATGATAGAATTCTGCTATCACTTGTGCACTTAGTCCGTCCTCATTTTGGGCTTTTATAATCTCACTATCTTTGTAAAACACTGGTTAGATCAGACGGTCATTCACGGCTTCCATTGCTTTTCCAGTTCAATGTTTTTCACCACAGTAAGTTCTGAGATGTTTTGTCAAGTCTAGTTTTTATTTAGGCAAGTGATGAATCCTCCCCCTGCTCTGGGACCTTGCAGATTTGTTTTGAAATTTCCATGCAGTAATAAATCCATATTATGGAAAAATCCACTCCCTTGAAAATGCACTCGTTCGTACATTTTAAAGTATTTAAAAGTAAGAGCCTCAGGCCAGATTCTGCAGTGCAGGAATCACTGGGAGTTCTGTTATCTAGAGATAAAAAGCATTGTCTAATTTTGAAAAAAAGAAGCATCGGGTATTAAGCTGCTGCTGCAGTAGAACAGTCCTTTCTGCTCCGAGATGCATGCTCCAAGAGCTTGATTTCTTCACATTTTTGTTGTTTTCAGCAAAAGGAATGGCTAAGCTGAAAACGTTCATTCCCTGTGTGGATGGTGGCCCATTGGTACATCCCAACCATTTCACTGATGAAGAAGATAACAAATCTTCAGGGAAGTTACTGATGAGTCAGAGGCTGCTGATTTACAAGTAATTGTAGGGTCCCCTGCCTGTGACAGGAGGAGTGGTGCCTCAACTGGACAATTCAGAAGTAAACACTTTATTGGCACAAACTGTTCTAGCAGGGAGGGCTAAGCAGCTGACCTTGGTGAAGCAAACCCACAGAAATGTATGTTCTGGTAATGGTTTTGTGCGTTGTCTTTGTTGTAAACATGATACAAAGGTGTTGCACTGCCTGTGTAATTGCAACTTACGGGTAATTTTTAAGTCAACATAGCAGATCAAAGAAGCAGCAGTCTGGACATTTGGGATGTTATCCCAAAGTGAGTACATAGTGTCCATTATTATAGTGCAAAGATAGGTTAATAAATGATGCCACTGCAAAAACTGTCATTAATAATTATTCAAGTTAACACTTCCACTGGTAAATCACACCACATTATATAGTAGCAAAAGATGAATTCCCAATTGTTATTAAAATGAATTGTTTTATAATTTTGAAGTGTCTTTTAAATGGAGCTGATATTTCACCAGTTCATTGATTAGAAAAATTTTAGACAAAAATCTGTTCCTTGACAAATGCTGCTATTGAACTGGACTTTTACCAGCAGCACTGCTGCTATTAAACTGGACATTTACCAATGAAGCAGATTCTATTGGATCATCCCTGGACATCTTCCTTTCCTTTTGGAAGCAGTGCATAATCTTATTTCTATTATAATCTATAATCTGCTAATCTATTTTGTAGCCACTATCAAAGGAAATGACTATCAGTGGAGCAAAGGGAGGGTTTGGTTTAACCCTCGGCAAGCTGCAGATGCTCTACCTCAGCTTAACTGGGCGTCATTCAGCAGCATTGGCTGCCTTCTGCTGTGGGCTTCAGAAGGGAGCAATGGTGACAGACTTGTCAGTAAAGCCTGAGGAAAGTGCAGATAGAAACCAGTAACCAATTTGCTTGCCTTTACAACTGTAAGGTAGCCTTGTGCCTTGTCTTTTAGCTTTCAGAGGGTTACACATGTACAGTGGTGACTGAGGACTTCACATTGGGTATTTGGCATGGTGAAACTGCTTGATCTGTTAATATTCTGTATTTTATGGACACTGCATAAAAAAAATTATCAGTTGATAAATGTAATTTTATTAGAATTAAATTTACTCCTGGTTTGGAAGGCATTTGACACTTCAGTTCCATTTTACTCTCAGAGGATCATCAATTTTACTTCTCTTAAGTTGAACCTGAATACAATTTGAAAAAGGAACTTGAGTGCACTAGGGCAGGTGAATTACTAATTGGACTCCTCAGAGACATTTTGAAGTGATGTCTGTAGTCCTTACTTCAAGCAATAACTGAGCCATTGAAGTGATACAATGATACGTGTACAATGATACAGTGAATATCAAACAAGAGGATTATTTTTGTATAGATGCCCTACACTATCAGAAGTATCTGCTACATAGTCAACCAGCTGTTCCCTAAAACTCAGACACATGACTTGCAGTATGGCTTTCTTTGTAAAGTGAACTCTTTAAAGCCACTGTACTTACAAATCTAAAGTATGTCTATTAGAGTCATACTCTCCATATAGTGTCTGAATGCCCAACAGGCAAACCACTAATTTTTCAGAGATGAACACAAACCAGTGTCTTAGAAACTGCTGCTACTAACACATTATGAAAATAATCAAAGTATTCCGAAGTCTTTCACAATCTGTGTTAGGAAATTCAGCCTGCAGTTGGCTGAAGCTAGTTTTGTAGCTGCCTTCCCTGAAGGTACTAATTTCGAGAAAGTTTCAGCTCTAAGATGTGAGGCTTGTCCAATCTTTACTATTATCTGAAAGTTCATGAGCTGTTTAGAAAGCCGCTAAAGATCTAACAGACAATATCTTAATCATACCAGTAGCACTGAATTTTACTCACATTTCATAGCCTGTGACTTTGATGGCACCACTCATGTGATTACCATTCATCCTGAAGAAGTTGTACAGGTCTGAACCTTAATTCAATCTATATATAGAACGTTATACCAAGAAAATCTCATCTTTCTGTGGGATTGAATCTGCCAGCCCTGAGGTATCTTATTAATCATTTGCTGATGAGAGACTGATCATCAATGTAGGAGCTTAGACTTCTGAAATCAATTTCAGCTGTTGGAATTTCAGCCTCTATCATCCCTCCTTTGAAGGCCTATTTGCTGCAAGAGCTGAAAGATGGACAAGCTTTCAGAAGGCTTGTTGGTGATGTGCTGTGACTCCTGCAAAAGAAACAATGTGCCCACCCTGTGGAGAGTCCAGCATGCTGCTTTTCCCAATGCCAGTGACCTGCTGGGAGATCCAGAGAGTCAACCAGCCTATCAGCTACTTGGAGTTATCATATCTGAAACTGAGATACTTCTTCACTTCTGTAAACTTTAGATTTGGGATTAGTGGATGTCAAGGACTGAAGATTACTATTATTATTAGGCTCAAAAGTGAACAGTAATTGCTATAGGCTTGATCAGCTATGTCCTGTCCTACTACTCATTGAAGAGGAGGCTGCGCTACCACACAGCAAGGATAAGGCACTTACTGTGCCAGGAGCAAGAGGCAGAGCCTATGGCCATGCCGTCACTGCATGATAATGAAAGAAAGGAGGAAGCCTGAGGGGCTGGACAGGAACCCGTTGTGCAAAACAGCACTATGTCATGTCTTATTTCTTCCCTGTCAATGACAATACAGCTTCAGCAAAACCCTTACAAAGCAGCATGTATCAGCAGATACGGGATTTAACAGCCTGGAAGAGCAATCACTCTATGTACTTACAGTGTCCGTATAAGTGCCACTGCCACAGTACCTTAGCATGCTCAGCTATACATGCCTTCACAGCACCTCCTGGGGCATAGCTTTCATCCCAGGGTGCCTGAAGCTCAGTAAAGCAAGTTTTTTAAGGGCTTTTATCACTTAAAAGTACAGATAGATTTAACTACCTGCAACCATCGTTAGCCATGGCCCTCTCCACCTTATTTTAGAGAGGACACATGCTTTCTATGTGCTGTTTACTAAGCACTTCCTTGCTGTTGATATGAGGTAAGCAGTGAGTGACAGTGAAGGAGGATGCAGGGAGGATGAGGCCATTTTTCTACTCGTGTATTTGCTCCTTGGTAATCACTTCTTCATGAGATGCCCTCTGCAGCTGCACTGCCCCATGCAGAGGCCTGTCTCCCTGAAATATCTTGCAGCTGGTGATGAGCCCATCTTCTGCCCTAAAGCAGCCTGAAAGAAAGCCAGCTTGGCTGAGAGAGATAACTGTCCAGAAGGCTCATTTCTCTTCATACTGTGGTCGATCTGGGAGGTGATATTGGCTATGTGATTGAGAAGGAAAGCAATGTGGGAAAATGCATCTCCTGTCCCCAGTGAGTTCCAGTTTGGAAGTGACCCTTTACTTCTTTCACTGGTCCCTAGTTTGTCTGATGTCAAATGCCTCAGGTCCCAGCGCTGTTAGCCTGCAAGCAAAGGTGGCCCTTTTCCCATGAAACTTGAAGAAGTCTCCACATATTTGATTCATGGCATCAAACCTCCTCCTGCCTGTGTTGAAGTTGCTCATGCCTGCCCTGAGCTCTATGGGGCTCAGCAGGCAGGGTGCTCACCTCAGCAAATGCCAAAGCAGAAGCTTCTGATTTTTAACAGAAGGAAGCTAGGGCCTCACACAGTGGGGCAGCCAACTGGCTCTTCACAGGAGCAGCCACGGGACAAGCGTACCTGGGGTATGCTGGCAGGGGATGGGCTGCAGCATTCGCAAGTACCTGCAGTCTGCAAGGCTGACTAAAGCCCATTACAGGTGTTAAGTTCATCCTTAAAACGTGTTGAGAGTTCACTCACCTCTGTGTATCATACTCATTTTTAGATCCTCTCTAGGAAATCTGTGGCAACCAAAGCAGGTTGGGGGAGGGACGTGTATAGACATCTGTATGTCTGTATATGTGCATTGTGTTTGTGCTTGCTGAATACTGATAGAGATATGCTAATATGCTTTCAGGTTCAGAGTGCCGAAATGGCAAAAGCAGACTTAGCGTGAAGGTTCAGGATGCTCTTTCAGTGCCGTAACGTGATGAGGTCCCATGGTTTGCTGGGGCAAGCAGATGATCCTCAGCACTGATCTTTCCCTGCTGAAGAATAGCCCATGCTCTCTGTGCACATCACTCGCCGCCAGAGAGCCAGCCTGTGTGTTTGTGCAATGAAGTGGATGGTACTGCGCTGGCACATCTCTGAGCCTCTCAGTGGTGCCTCTGTTCAAAAGAACTGAGAATTACTGTCCTCAGATCAGTACTGTGCTGCTGTTGTTCTGGGATTGGAGGACTGAGACTTCTGTCCCTGTCCATGAGAAGGAGAAAGGCAGGCTGGGGGTGAAGATCTTTCTAAAAACACCCAACAAGCAATGGGGAGAGCTGAGGTTGGAACCCACGTCCTGAGAGGAATTTCTCTCTTCTATTCATGGTGACGCTCTGCCTAAGTATAGAGGTTAAAGTCTGTATTCTAAAACTCAGAAGATTAAACTTAAGGTTGTATATCTACATACCCAACTTAAAGCATTTGGCTTTCTGAGTGCTCAGAACCTCTGTAAATCAGGCCACCTTCTAAAATAAATTCCAGCATACTAATTTAACAGCAAATTTTCAGACCAGAGGCACCAGATACCCACTAATCTGATCCATGACTCCCATGTTTTGGAAAGCATGCTGCAGGTACAGCAGGGTTCACCCGAGTGATGGCTCTCACATGGCAGCAGTGCATAGGACTATCTGGGGGTGTCCCTAGGACTATCTTGGTACTGCCCAGCCTGGCGCTGATCCAGGTTGCAGAGAGCAAGGAAATCTGAGGGTGCCCACGAGGCTCTCCAGAATGACCGTGTTGCTGCAGGGAAGAGACTGCTTTGCAAAGCACAGGCTTCAGTTCTCATTGGCTCGGGACAGAAACTGATAGGGTGTGATTTAATTGGGCTAAAACCAATTCAGTCCTTTTTGCTGAGGGGGAATCAGATGGCGAGGAAGAACCAGCGTCTCAACGGGAGACTGCTGTTTAGAAAAACGTGACAAAGTCAGATCAGAGGGCAGTGGCTGATGTGAGCGTCCATTGTAAAGATAAATGCCAGAGCCACGTGTTAACACAGAAGCTAGCTATGATGTAATCTCCTTAAAAGCCTTTTTTCCACAAGGTCTTTAAATGATTGTGCTTTAGAAAACAGCCTCTCCCTCTGTGCTCGCTAACCCTACTCTCCTCCAAAAGACCTTGGCAGCTGAATCCATATTTCACTCCTATTTACAGGGTCATACCCCAGTTCTGGCAGGTCCGATCAGCTTCACCAACAACCTAATTGGATTAAGGCTGGCAGATCTGGCCATCAGCCTGTTGATCTTTTGGTGCAGACTTTCCCTTCCTACTATTTTTGATAGTCTTTTGACTGCTGTCCTGTGTACATCATCGTCCTTCCATAACCATGTAGGACTCTGAAATGTCAGTTTCATCTGCAGCCTTGAAAAACCAATACAAGTTATTCCACAAGCTTAGCATCAGCCCTTCCTGGGCACCTTATGATATCCCACCTCGTTTCTGTCCGTAGGTCTTGACCTCACATAGCTCCTGGGCACTGCATCAGTGTGCCAGCTTGGGACAGAGATCTGGCACCTGCCTAGGAAGTCAACGGGGGAGTTTGCTGCTGATACCCCTGTAATGTAGTTATGACCATATCCAGTGTTTTACATCTACTCTACATCTACTAGTAGATGTAAAGGAGGAGGCAACATGATACAGAGGGTAGGACTGGCCAGGAGTCAAAAGACATTTTGTTTCCTGGCTTTTTCACTGAGCTGCAGCGACTTTGCACAAGCTGCTTCCTCGCAATGTGCTTCACTTATGCCTGTGTGACCAATACTTTCATCTGCTATTATTTTTATTTTGGTCCTAGCGATATGTTCAGTTTGTAAAGGACTCCCAAATCTGCCAGGGAAAAGCAGCTGCATGAGACCTACAAAGACAGCACAGCAACATGTATAATCCACTGCAAAACCCAAACCTGAATGCATGTGGGTTCAATAACCTCTAAAGCTAAGATCATAAGTACCACATTTAAAAATCCCCACCCAGCTCCTCACTTTTTCACTGGCTGTATCCAGGCTCAGGTTTTTTCAGCGGCAGTTCCAGTGCTGTTTCTTGCAGTGAGCCATACACTCTTGTATTGCCCGTGACCTTCAGAAAACTACTGCAGAACTGCCCCTTTCCTCCACCTCCTGAAAACTCCAGTCTCCAAAACTAAGCACAAAGCTTAGCATGTTTCTTGTTTCAGAAAGGAAGTATTTTTAGAAAGGGAGAGCAAACTAAGGAGATCAGGGAACCAAGAGTGTAGAATAACAGCATCTATAGTGTAAAAGCTGTGGGGGAGGGAATTCTCCAGCATCATCCCACACATGTTTTTATTATAGCAGAAGTTCCCGCTGTGTAGTGATTGCAGTATCCCCCTTAAAAGTGTCATAGGAACATATGCACAGAGCAGCTACATGATACAAACTTGTCTGCAACATACTGTGATAAACAGAAGTATCATCTGCTACAGGAATAGCTGATTTCCACCAGTATTATTTAACCTAGCTACTCCAGGGAGGCAGTAAGAGGCAGGCTTTATGCTGAGTGCAGCACTATTGCCTGGTAGTAGTTGTTTACCCAATTAGCTTGTGGCACTGTGGAAGTGGCCCTATATTTACAAGCAACAGAAGGGGCACAGATCTATAAGGAAGTAAAACCAAATGAAAGAAAATCCAACATGGGTGTTGTTTTTTTTTCCTGAATGACAATTTGCTCCAAAATTAGGTGTTTTTTATTTTCTTTAAGCCAGTCTATTGCACATTGTGTACCGTTACAGCCCAGGGTGGTGGGATAGGATATTGCTGGTTTAAAAGCAGTTCTTTAGTCTTTCCTCACTGGGTGGCATCTTCCTCCTGTGCCTGTTCTCTGTGTAAGATCACAAGGAACAGGTCCAGCAGAGCAGCTTTTTGGGTCACTGCTCTTTGGGGGCTGTGAAAAAACAAATCCTTTCCATCATGTTCGAATTTAGTGGAGATGAACATGCCCAAGCGCGCTTCAGCTGTTACTGAAGCTGTCATTCATTCCTGCTTTATATTCATGCTGCATTGACCCAGCCCCATGAGTTAATGATGGCTGTTAATAGATCTGACTTTCTGCGCTGCCCATCATGCACTTTCTTCCCGTGCCGACTCTCTCAGTAGCAGCGTCTCTATCACTTTGAGCAGAACAGCCCTGGGAAACCACAGTGCAGTAGGAATCTCGTATTTTATTGTCTTTGCTGGATTTAATCCACACAACACTGCTTTAGTGTTTGGAGCTCCCCTTTAAAGTTTGCTCTGTTTCTGCTTCTCAGGGGGAAGCAAAGGCGAAGCAGCACCAGGGCTGGGCCACATCCCAACCATTGTGATCAGAAACTGCAGTGCCAGAGCACTGGACATTTAAATATCATAAAATCACAGGGAGCCATTATTGCAGCTGCCACTGGGAGAGAGGAAGTCTGCCCAAAGCCCTCTGGCCAGCAGTTAGATGGGTTTGGGTTATGACCATGGCTTACCATGGGGCAAAGAAGTTTTCCCATTGCATCTGTGGCCAAATCCAGTTTATTTTCCGTTAGGATTTAATTTAGGGTGTGTAAATGCAGCTGGCAGTGGAACCTGTGCCAGCACCAGCTCATGTGGTGGAGGCTAGACCTGCTCAGACCCCTGCTGTCGTGGATTTACCATAGCTGAAATCTGAGAATGCTTCTACCTTGCCCTCCTTGAGTCTGCTCACAGTCTTTGTTCTGCATTTGCTGTGCAGTCTGGAGACGGTGCAAAGATGGATTATGGCCTCTTGCAGGCTGTTTCCAAGGCTTTGGCCAGTCAGCTGAGGAGGGGGTTGACCCAGCTCCCAAGGCTCCTGTTGATACCAGCATAGCCTTTGGTGCTTGATGTGATGTGCTCCTGCATCTCCCCTTCAGCAATTCAAGCGTGGCCTGGTGTGTTGTCTGCAGGCAACAACTGTGAAGGGAGGTTGATGAGATAATTTTTGGACCTGCAGGGAGACAGCGAAGTGCATCCATTCATATCTTGTAGCTCCTATATCTTCAAAATGAATCATTTCAGACACATACAGAGGTGCCCCAA
This sequence comes from Coracopsis vasa, assembly GCA_026283785.1. Taxonomy (NCBI): domain Eukaryota; kingdom Metazoa; phylum Chordata; class Aves; order Psittaciformes; family Psittacidae; genus Coracopsis; species Coracopsis vasa. Next base: position 74,762 of record JANHGB010042822.1, on the reverse strand, counting down.
ATGTGAATATTTGCTCTTATGTGTTCAGCTGATGTAAGGAATCTCAAGTGCAGGGAAGAAGAAGGAAAAGATTAGCTGGTAGAGTTTCTCACATTCTCTCACCAGCACTTACTAATTAATCCTGTGGAGCCACTCAGAATGCAAGCACGTTTAAAAAGCTGTTGGCAGCAGTTTCACTGATATGGATACGTGTGTACACCCCTATATATGCATACATTAAATATATATCTATCATATACATATCACTTCTACATATATATGTCTGTTTATACAAATACATATGTATGTATGTGTATGTATATATGTATGCATACATATGGTGTTTATATATATATACATATATACACACATATACATATATATACATATACATACACACAAACACCAGGGAGTTCCTCTGACAGCATGTAGAAACCTGACGTGGTTAGACAAGTCTCTTCATCTGTCAGTGGAAGGTGGCAGGCCTTCCTTCTGTAAGCCAGTCTTTGTATCCGATCACCAGCCTGAGCATTGCCTTCTGTGGGTAGCTGTGGATGCAACGTGAACATGAGCTCAGGTTTCCCTCTGGCCAACACAACATCCCAGGGCCTGTGTATTGGGCTGTGGCGAGCGGAGGAGATGCTGCATGGCATACATGTATGCATGTCCTTTTGCCCTGGGAGGGACACCAAGACCCCCCATCTCCTGATCAGCCTCCTCTCCCTCATCCTCACAGGAAATTTTCCCCTCAGATCCAAATGTGGATGGATATGGGTCAAGGGGAACTTGAACCATATTATTGAACCATAGGAATATACTTTGCCTATTCCTGAAATGTCTTTTAGAATAACAGCTGAATATCTGTATTTTGTCAGGATCTACCAGTACCACAAACTCCGTTAGAAAGTTCTTTTGAAGGATTTGTTTTTCCCATGCTGGCTGCCTCTCCCTGTTAGCTGCCTTGGGTACGCACAGTGCGTTCCTACCACATAGATCATACAAACACATCTGTAGTGATTCCTGCATGGTAAGATACTGCAGAGGGGACACTTGAGCTGACAGTAACTCGCAGATCTCTCCACGTCACTCTGGGTTAGGTAACAAAACCTGCATTCAGAGAGCCCACAGCCTCCAGGGCTTTGGGGATTGAGTTCCTGACCTTCATCAAAATTTAGAGCAGTGCTTATGAGCGTCATCGTGCAGATGCTGGGACAAGGTCCTCAGTTGGCACTGGTCTCACAGCTGGGTGCACTTCTACTAGTTTACATCACTTGAGCTCTTGGCCCTTTTTTATCAGCTGCCTAGAGCTTCATTCTGACGTACAATTAAGTTAATCAGCATTAAGTTAATCAGCACTCACTTTGGGGTGAATGTGCACTGCTGGAAGGAGTGAAGGGCCTTAGCATGAAAGTAGACAAGAGACCTCAGGCTCAGCACTGAAATCAGCTTTCTCAAAAAAGATGTGGGCACATAAGGGAGGCTCTCCTTGTTTCTCATCTTTCACACAACACAATGCTTATAAAGTATCCAAGCCTTGGTGTCTGTGTGCCTGTGTAACTGTTCTTCTGTAGGGTTTCTCCTCCCAGAACCCAAGTTATTTCACATTAATCGGGGGATTCACTGGACTCCTCTATTCCACAGGGGTTTGGACACCTTGCTGTGAAGAGACCCAAACTGCAACAGACTGAAAGTCCCTCTCCATGTTTAACTGGAGTGTCCTGGAAGTCTTTCCTTATACCATGACATCTGAAATCACATCTAAACCTCTTCACATTTTCTGGACTTGTTCCTGCATCCCAGTGTGATAATGGCTATAGGAACTAGTGGACTCTGTCTGTCTTTCAAGTAGAGATGCCTATGTGCAAATTATGTGAATGTATCAAAATAATAAAGCAAATCAGAGGAGACTAGAACCCTGCCTTAGCCAGCAGATCAACAGGTCTCTATGTGACATACATAGAGGTTGGTAGAAACCTGCTTCTCCAGTTCCTTTTAAGTTCCAACCAAGACTGATAAAACACTTGAGGCCCTTGGAATATGAGCCTGCCTTTAAATAAAATCCAGTCTCGCTTTCTAGCATGCTAATTAAAAGTGCATGGCTGATTCAGGCAGCCGTACAATAGCAAGAGGAGTGCTGGAGGCATAGAGATGGCCGGGCTTAGCCTGTTGTTGAGTATACAGTATTAAAAACAGGCAGATGTCTTATAAAGATGATTACGCCAGCACCGTTGGCCTTTCTGCAAGAACAGGAATAAAAGCAGGAGGGGAAACAATAATCAGTTTTGATTTATCTGGAAAGCGCTCTTCCTTTTTTAGGCATGAAGCTACTGTTGCTGTAGAGAGGTGAGGGAGGTCGCTGTCACCCTTCTATGTCACATCAGTGCACACTCACCAGCTGCTTGGAGCTGAGCCTGTGAGTGGATTGGCACACTCAGACCTCAGCCAGAGACACCTCACATGGACCGCACATGGGAGCACGGGTCACTGCCTCCCTTAGATATTTTCCGGCTCAGCCCTGTGTTTGGTTTGTGTTTATTTTGTTTTGTTCTGGTTTGTTTTGCTTTGCTTTGTTGTGCTGGTGGATGAGTGAAAGCCAGTGGAAAGGGGTGCCCTGATGCAGTCTCCCTGCCTCAGCACCGCTGCTGAGGACTATGCAGAGGCGCCAACTGATCCCAGAGTAGCCCCCATGATGGAGCACTTATTCTCTCCTGACAGATTTGGTGTTACTTTCTAATGGCCCAGCATTCCTATGCAGAGCAATTAGCCTACAACCCATATCACAATAGAAAGTAATAACCCTGATCAAAATAAATGTTAGGAGTACTAGATTTCCAAAATCTGAGCTTTTTAAAGTACAGCCATGACTACTAAAGATAACCTGAGGGTATATCCAAGGATTCCAGTTCCTGTTTCTATATTCTGTTGCAGGCAGTACAAGTATGTGTACTTTTATAACATACACAACATGATTTAGTGCTTAATCCAGAAGATTAAAACAGCTTTGTCACTGTTTTTTGGTTTGGGAAGCTCAGGACAATTTTGAGAGTGACCCACTCTGAGATTTGCTATAAAGAAATCAGAGATTTCTTTGTAATTTTATGTAATTTTATGAGAACCTCCTTTCTGCTCTATTTTTGTTCCAGGGCATTGAGGGAAACCCTCTGTAGCTGGGCTAATCTTTTCTGGTATGCACATTTCTGGCTAGAGCCATGTGTGTACAGATACCTGCTAACATTAGAACTGAAGCTGTGTCTTTATGCTGAGCCTTCAAAACAAATTTAGTCAAAGAAAGCAAGCGTGTAAGATATTTGTGGTGCTGAAATAGTTTGCAGGATGCCTTTGCTCTAAAAGTACTTTTTCATTAATTTGTTTTCATTAAGTTGGATCCAGCCACCTGCTGTAGGTCTGAAATGGGTCTGTTTATTCATTGTATTTATTTAGGCCTGGTGCTTTTGGAAATAGCAGAAGGTGTTGGCCCTGTAAGAGTAAACCTAACCAACTGTTGTATTTCATACATTTTAAGGCCAGGAGAAAAAAGGCATCGTGCTTATGTGGACCTTCCAGAGACAGAGCATTTTCTTTACTTACATAATTCTTACTCTGAGTCCAATCTCTTCAGCTGAATTTAGACTTACTTATTTTAGGAAAAATGAAGAGTCTACCTTAAACTAATTTTTTCAGTTAAATACTCTACCAGAGCTGATACACTACTGTAATGGATAGTTACCCTTAAGGATAATAATTACCTGTTTCTAATCTGTTCACCTTTGCTGAGTCATTTACAAACTCTGCTAGTACACATCACCCTATTTTGGGGGGAGGAAGTCACTCTTAAAAAAAACACATTCTCTCAGCAGTGACTTTCCATTTATAGTTAGATTTTGAGACATACCAGTTGTCTGACTTTAACTCAGTTTATGTGTGCTACACTTACTGTGTAGCTCTATAGTTTCATAAATCCAACATCACGTGGAATGAAGTTGAATATCATACCAAAGACTAAAGTTATTACACCAGCACCAATACATCTATTTACCACACCAGTAATCTCCTCAGAAAATATCTACTTAGTTTGACAAGATGTTTTTTCCTAAACCTATGCTGCTTAGCATCAATTATTTATTATAATATTTTATTAATTGAGACATATTTTAACTTGTAGAGCTGTTTGTGATGTGTATAACTGCAAGTTCAGAATATAGGATATATTTTGCTATATTTAATTCTCTCCCCTGCTTTACTGAACATGTAGATTTAGACATTGAATGATTCATTATGCAACTTAATTTAAGGTGACCCAAATTCTCCTAGAGTTTATATGGTTGCACACACTGCACTAGGGGTCTCTTCTCTCTCTGCAGTACACTGATACTGCTCATGGCATTGTCTGTTGCTCACCATCCTTTAGGAAATGTGTCCCCCTCAAAGCACAGAAAAAGGAATACAGCCCTGAAGGAAAATATTTTAACCAAATGCCATCAGTATTCCTTCTGATGCAAAATATTGCTTGTATGAGTGGTACTTACATAGACATTTCCTATATATTGGACATACAATTCGAAGACAATGTAATGAGCAAGAAGCTTGTCAACTATAGTCCTCTAAAAGCAATTAATAAATGTAATAAAATTCCTGTTCTTTTAAAATAGATCCCCTTCCTCGCTCCAAGGTTACAATGATAGCAGCTGCAATACTGATGGGTAGGCACTGCTGCGGCTCCCAGTAAAGCTCCTCTAATGGGGTCTGAAAGCCTGTCCTAATCAGCATAACACGTTTCTCTAAAACTAAATCCGATGCAGCAAGAGATAGCTAATGCAGAGGGAGAAGATATTTTCTATGGGTAGCAGAGCTGAGCACCAGGTTGTGGACAACACTGACACAGAGAATTTGGTCATCTGAGGACCATGACAACTAGAACAAAACAGAGGAGTTGATTGCTTAGGAAAAAAATTGCGTCTTAAAGGTGAAATATTTGCATCTCTTTGTGTCCGTCTGTGGTCGCGACTTAGTGCTATTGCATGGGTGACTGAAGCATTATCTGATTATATACGATTCATTTGGGAGAACTCATATATTTTTCCACACTCTTTTTACAGCTCCCAAGTCTACTTTTTGTCCCACTGAAGAGACCTGGTGGCCAGGCCTGGTTATTATCATTGCAGTATGCTGCGCCACACTAGTGTTCCTCTTTGTAGTTGTCATCATTTGCTACAAAGCCATAAAAAGGTAAGACTCCAGATGCTTTTACTGTGCTTAGGGCAACGCAACCCCACAAAGCTTGATCCAAGGCTTGGCTGACACCTTGTTTTGTTTAAAGGCATCCTAAAGGCAAAATGCATCCTGTAGTCAATGTGTGTTTTCATTGGAAAGTCACTTTATGTACCATATCCTGCCTGTGTAAATGGTGAAGTTCAATGCACAGTCATGGGTATGAGGAGGAGAAAAACTAGAAATGGGATACAGCCGCAATGTTGAGATTAATAATAACTTTCCCAAAGTCAAATTGCTGCAGGTTGCTGCGGAATGTCAATAGCTTTGGCTTGGCCAAGTGTAGAGGTAGGAAACACTCTCTTACCACTTCTGGAAGTATTCAGAATTTACATGTGAGGTTTTTGGCTCAGGCCCATCACTAATGGTAGTATTTCAAATTGATGCAAGTTCTTTTAACTCAAACTCTAGGGTAATTTGTGTCATTTTTCATTTGGAGGCTCTACTTCTAATTTATTCTTGCTTCAGAATTCTCATCTAGAGAATCAAATGCAAAAGCTGTCTCTTTTAATGTAAAAGCCAATGTAAAGCCTATGTACAACATGGTGTGTAGTAACCTTTTCAGCTCACTGTTGTTGCAATAGATGTGCTTGCATAGGCCTCCAGTAGTTAGAAAGTATTGTCTTCAGTTACATATAAAAATGGGAGTGGGAATAATTTCTTCACCTAAATAATATTTCGTATTTCTGGTGGAAGAAGTCAAAACTTTAACATTTCTGTATGAATACTCCAACTGCAAGTCCAAAGTGTCAATTTAGAGAAGAAAGTAACTTGTGGGAATTGTATCCTGGATGAAGGGAGTTTCTTTTCTCCTCTATTGGTTTCAGTGTGGCTCTGACAACACCCTACAGTCATGGCTTCATGGTGTCACTGTTTCATACAATAGGTATCTTGCGCAGGAGCTGCTATTATAGCCAGGTGATCCAACTGCAGTAGAGAATGCAATATGCAATCCATAACTCTCCTGAGATACTACAGTGACAAATTAATTGCAGCTTGGACTAAAATTTTTTTTTAACTTTGTGATTTTTGAGTGATATTAAAAAAAAAAAAGGAAAAGAAATGAAAAAAATGAAAATACCTTTCATGGAAAATGTTATCTGCATGAAAAAAACTGCAAGAGTTTTGATGAGCCTCAGTGGGGATATCACAATGATGGAGCATTGCACATACTTTGTAGTCGTCTGAAAAATTTATGCAGGATTTGAAGGATAATGTATCCAAGAGCATAAAAAAGGAAAACTTCAAATGAGAAGACAGAAGTCTGTATTTGATTTCTTATTAAATTTACATAAGTATCTTTGCCGTTCTAGTTTAGCTAAAATGAATGCTTATTAGTTTTAAGGATTTGGAAAGCTTTCACTCTAGCGATAGCACTTGTAAAAAATCATCTATGGAGGACTGCAGTTGAAGTCTGATTAGATTGGTATCACAGTGCAAAGTCTCTTACTTGTAGTTCCTACACTGTACATCCTACCATTGGCTGCTCGTGGGGGATTGGTCCAATTCCATGTGTAATTCTATTAGTTTCTATTAGTTTCAAAACCAGTTATTGTACTTACCTTCCTAATGCCAAATTGTGAATGATTTCTGCCAAGGCTGCAAAATATACCTGTGGGAGCAGTAATTCTTCAGGGCAACTTGTGCCAAGTGAGGAGTTGCTCGTCGAATCTGATGCTGGTATATGGGAGGAATAGAAAAGAAGTGTAAACAGCAAATTTAGAGCTGCCTTGAAAAGGCTTTGGGTGTTCATATAGCAGTCTCATGCTTTGTGTTGGTGAAGAATAACACTGATACTTGATGAAGATACCCATTGTTTGTCAACGGTGTGAATATCAGCGTACAAGTCAGCTGCTTAAACAGGCATTAGGTACAGAGAAGAGTGAAAATTTCTCTTAGATATGCTTATTGTTGACATTCACACTGCTGACAAATGCTAAGCTGAAAGCTGCTCAGACGTGGGATGGACAGCTATAAAAGAAAATCTTATTAATTATATTTTTACAGGGTAACAAGAGCATTCCTTTTCATCAATGAGTCCTTCCTGAAACAGCTCTGCTAAAAGGATGCCCTGAAGTTACTGGCAGCATTCCCCAGTAGTTCAGGCTCCTTGATCCACTGTAAAAGATATCTTTTGATAAATGCTAGGAAGTAAGGTAAGATGCTTCACAAGAGAAGCATCTCTGCCTTCAACACAGAGTATTGTTACATATTGTTGAGCTGAATTGGCTTTAGCTAGTGTGAGAAGTCCTTCATTCTGTTTCTTTGTTGGGAGGCAGTGGTGGCTAGAGAAAGAGTAAGGGGATTAATTTGGGTGATGCTGAATCCAAGGGTCCCTCCAGTGTATTCCCAGCCTCTGGCTCCATGCTTTGCCCTGTCCTTTTCCACACCCATATCCCCACCAGCTGGCCTCTACAGTCATCCTCTCAGCCCTTGTTTCGGTGCATCTCCTGGAACTGGGACCTCTGTCATTGCAGGATTTCTGACAGATCTGTCTCCTCCCCGCCACTGAAGAGATGCTGAAGACTGAAGTAATAGCAGTCACCTGGTTGTAGGGTGTAGCAAGAGTTAAAACGTTTTAGTAGGAAAATACAGGCAGAGATTTATTCGCACAGAGCTTGGATCTGTTGTATTAATCCCTCACTTTCATAAAGAATCAAATTTGAAGTAGAAAGAAAAAGAAAAATCCTATTGTGCTCAAGTTAAAATCTCATTTACTGGTTTCAAAGGGCGAGACCCAATCAAACTCTCTCATGTCTGCTTTTCTGTAGCAGGAAGAGAGGGAGTGACTGGCCTTGAAGTATCGTAGCTCCACTGTATTTTAATCAATCTGTATAAAAAATGTTTCTCGTGGGTTGTTTGTTTTCTCTTGTAAAAAACTGAAACTTCTGCAGATCTCTGATTTTAGGCATTAAGGGGTTTTGTGATAAAATACAGCCTAGAAGATCGGGTGCTTCTTTGTATAAAATAACTACCAGAGCCAAGCAAGCACGCTGCTACCTCCGTCTCTGCATCTCCTCTGGAAATATTCAGGTTCTCCCAACATTGAATGGTTGTAAGAATTGCTAAATTCCATTCCAGTGGATGGACTTGACCTCTCTGATCCCTGAGGGAACAAATACCATAATGTGTCAATCATCTTTAATCCTCAGGGAACTACTAGACAGGTTAAACTATTAGGAAGATACATATGGGGTGATTCTTCAAAGGCTCTTAAAGCAGTCTCTAAATTTCCTATGTGTGATGCTAGCATCTGCAGTGTTGGACACTGCATGACTGGCACACCAGGTACAGGTGTGTGCTGCTGCATAGATCAAGCACCGGAGAAGACAGGATGTTGATACTGTGTTGTGCTGCAGCACAGTTACACACGTCATGATAGCACCCTCAGTCTGGCAGTGGAGAAACAGCTATTTTCTCTGGTCTTGGTGACAGAGGAGTATTTCCTTTCTTAAAAAATGTAAATTTTCTCCTAAGAAACTTTTCCATGGCACATTAGAAAAAAATCAAGGGTTGGCACTTAGCATAGGCAGCAATTGCAGTCTGACATCTGTAGATTTCTAGAACAGCCTTAATCACTGGCTAAGGCTGAGATCCACTGTAAGCAGTGGAACTTTTGTGCTCATTTTATGGTTAAGGAAAGTGATCTCACAACCAGTGATTTCTGTAATACGTAGCAGGAGCAGATGAAAACCAGCTTCAAAATCTGGAATACCTCCAGGTATTTCTCTTCCATGTCTCTCTGTAAAATCCTGCCATTCTTTCTCTTTCCCTGAAAGACTGTCACCAAGAAGTAAAAGCAGGACATCCAAGGACAGTCCATAAACTAACAGAGGAGAAAGCTGGATCATTTCAGTATTACATGGTTTGTGGACTTGGGCAAGTGCACTGTGAATGCCAGCAGCTCTAACAAATACTCATCTGGTATAAATCAGTGTGGACTCAAAAACAGTCAGTGGAGGTCAGTTTCTTTAATCAGCTCTGGAGGTGGCTGTTTCTTAAGCAGGTTTTTTTAACATCTCCAAGTACCCAATACTAATAATAATAATAGTAATGAGTAAGACAGTAAGGCTGGAGGGAAGTGGGAAGTGAACACAGTAAAGAGGATTAACAAGAGTTGTTTGGTAAATAAGAAGCAACTGACATTGGGAGGAGAGGGACCTGCAGTATGTAATCATGTTTCTGCAGCTCACTGGTTTGTCAGTGTCTATGTAGGGAGTAAGATAGTTACATAAAAGGGAAAAATAAATCCCTGGCTCCCTGTATAAATTAAGATAGTAGAGCCATCTCTGAAACCTCTAAGGGGAAAGCAAAGCTGACCCTCCTGGTCTCCAGGCCAGCTGACGCCCCAGCTATGAAACATGACAAGAGGTGTTTCTGATGGTTTTCCAGCATGTGGAAAACCTGTACTTAATATTTCCGGAACATCCACACAGTCTGAGACGACTCATGAGCAGCCCATTGTGCCTAAGGATGTGACTCCTTGGCTCTGATGGAATTTAGGTAGGATGGATTCCTCTGCTCTCAGATGTACCACAGGGTTTGCTGACAAAGAATGCTGTTGCTAGTCAGCAGAGAAACCAGGCTGATGGTAGCAAAGTTTTACACGCATAGCTTTTACTCACTGTTCTTTGTCAAGCCACTCTTTTGTATGTGTCCCAGAGCCTGAGAGAACGGTACCATAAATGCCTACAAATGGATTTCCTTGAATAGGCACTGAGTTCACCTTCAAATAGTAATTAAATGGAAGAAAACATTGTGCTGAAATAAAATAACAAGTCATATTTGAACTGTCTTAAAATTCATTGCTCTGGTATTTTCTAGGGTACTTTGCATCAGTGTATGATTTATGGACACTGTATACTGCAAGGTCTAGTTTCAGTAGCAGGAACAAAGTTTTGAAAGTTGGTTTTGTTTAAAAAATGAGGCAGATGCTTGCAAGGGGAAAACAGTGAGGCTTTCTTAAGGAGGGCAGTAAGTGGGAGTGGGGCTGTGGTGAGCGTGTCCCATGGTGCTCAAAGGGAAGAAGAAGAAGGTATGTGGGGGCAGATCTTTACATCTTTGGTGCGATTTGTTGACATCAAACCAGTTCAAGCTCTGCAAAAGGGGTCGACCCCTAAGAAGTGCTATTTAAAAGGGCATACAGTCTTCATCAGGAAGACCTAAGAATGTCACTGAAGGCAGTTGAAAGACAAACTTCAAAATAGTGGAAAAGCAAGGAAAAGGCAGCCATACTGTATACTGGTTACTTTTTCGACTGACTGAATGTTGATGTTTATCAACAACAGGATCAGCATCTACCACTGAGCATCACTGTCCAGGTCTTCAGTCACCCCTACCCAAAGCCAAACATCCCCTTGGGTTGTTTAGCCTCTATGCCTAGTCATTTCCCAGTGATGAATCCTTGGACTGAGATTGCAGATGATCTACTAATGACAATTTAAATACCCTGAGCAATCTTTCTGCAAAAGATCCCATTTTTTAATCATCAAGAAATGAGTTCTTGGAAGCACTGAATGGTTGAGGTTGGAGGGGACAACTTGAGATCCTCTAGCCCAAACCTCTGCTTCAACAGTCAGCTACAGCAGGTTGCCCAGGTCGTTGTCCAGCTGGGTTTTGAATATCTCCACAGATGGAGAGTCCACAACCTCTCTGAGTTCTTGTTAGTTTTATTGTGTTCTTTCAAACTATCACTATTTATTAAACTAAATGTAGCCTTGCTTGATGGAAACTGTGTGCTAATACAAGGAAAATCAGTTGTTCTTCCAAACAGTATTGAAGTCTGGATGTTGGTTATGCAACAATTTCCAGGGTAGTATACAAGAGATAAACCTCAATTTTAAGTAAAATAGCAGAAATATTGCTGCTACTAACTAGCAGGTTCATTTGACAGATCGAAGGCTGAGGAGTAAAGTGGATAAAACAGCCTTTCATTTGGAGAGATGGCTGAGCCAACCCACATGGGTGGTGCTGTGCAGCAGTTTGCTTTGCTGTTGCCTGTGCAGTACAAGTTCGTCAGATAAGCAGGAGGATCTGCTCTTCAGTGCTGTCAGTCTGGGATTTTTGTAATTAATACATGTTTGCATAACTATTATAGGACAGGATTTTTCTCTCTCTTTTAAGTTATACCAAGATGTTTCTCATAACCGGGAATACGGGAAGCCCTTAGAAGGCTTTACTCTTTAGCATAAAACAAGTGGTCCAAGTGTTTCACAGAATCATGTCCTATGGATCATTTTGCACTTGTTCACTCCTGATTTGTGGTATATTGACAAAGATGCCAACAGAACTCTGTAGAGCATTATGGTCTATCCTGTGATCAATTAACTTTTCACTGTGACCAGAAACAAACTTCCCACACTGCCTTGCTGTGCTCTTTGCTGCCATGCAGCCACACTGCCTAGGAAGTGAAAGTGTGCAGAAAGGGTCCCTCTTTGCAGTGCTTCAATGCTCCTCTAGTGCACATGGATCACCTGCAGCCACTCTCGAGCCCATTGCAGCTGTGCTGCCACCACTTGTGAGGCTGCATGGTCTGATTTCTGCTTCTTCTGTCCTTCCTTCTCTGCACCCCCCATACTTACTGCTAAATATTTGTCATGCTTTGGGGTTGCTAAGCAGCACAGCAGCTCTCCCTGCTCAGGAGAGCCTTACCAAGAAGGCGAAACATGCAGTAGGTCAGCATGGGCAGAGCTTTGGGTGGGAGAAGGGGTGGTCCTGCTCTGCCACATGCTCAGCTCTCTCTGACTCTGGTGTCCCTTCTGTCAGCAGGCATGTGGCCACTCCCTACAATATGGCTGGGCTGGAGAATGATGCTCTGGTTTGTCTGTCTTGGAGAGTTGTTGGCTAAATGTCCATGTCAGCATTTGTGGAGATGGGCATCATGACATCCATTCCTTAAGCTAGTGCCAGGTAACGGAGTGAAGCACTGACAGGGTCTGATGTATAGGATCTGATCCTAGCTGTGTGCAGGGCAACTGTGGGAAAACAGGGTCATTCCTCATTCTGGCCTTTAAAAAGAGGCTATACAAGGAGGCAGAGAAATGTTGCCACCTTTGGTGTCTGCTTCTAGAGGCAGTAGCATGAAACCTTATGAATGATGTTAACACACCCAAGCAGGGGGAACTGCAGGCTAACCTGGTTCTTCCCTTCAGTTGCTCTGAGCCCTGGGAAGCAAGCTGAAGTCCCTCCTCAGAAACTGCGCAGTTACAGTTGTCTAAAGCCAATTGCTCCCAAAATCACTCCCAAAAAGCCAATTGCTCTCTAAAGCCAAACAGTCCTAAACTGCACAAAACCAAGTCTTTGTGTAGACATCAAGGTGTTTGACGGACTTGCTGAGTGCTCTGCCTCTGTATGGATTTGCCCCATTTGCACACCTAGAGCATGGGAAATCTGTGACCATCCTGTGCTGTCCACTTAGAGTGGGTTTGCATTTATCTTGCAAAGATCAGAGTCTGGCTCTGCAGGCTCTTTTTGTGAGTGAAGAAAGTCAGAAGCTTGGAAATGAGTGGTCTTACTGTAGTAGGTGGCAGAGACAGATCGCCTCAAATGCAAAGTGAGTTAGATTGTTGCAAAGGTCAGTTCATTTTACAAGTTTTTATTTTCTTCTCAGCATTTTGCATTTGTTTGTGTTGCAGACACTTCTATTAAAGACATTTCTATGCCAGAAAATCTGCAGAAATGTTGGTTCATCTGCACAGGAGTTAATCATAACTATGTAAATAATTTTGTGGAATTCTATTTAAATGTTTTTGTGAAACAGCAGTAGCCTTGTTCTGCAGGGAACAAGTCTGCCATTCAGGTTGTTGCCTATGTTTGCAAGGGAAGAAATAGCAAGGTAGTTATCTACATTCAGCAAAAAATCTGGGCACAAAGTAGCACAGATCAACTTTGTTTGGGGGATGGAAAAGTCCATTGCCTAAAATGGCAATATCTACAGTCACTTGGCTGGTGAGAGACATACTGTCCTTCTGAGACGCAAGAGAGCAATGAAGAGCAGCCCTTGCTCATCTCCTCTCTCTGCCCCTTATTATTCCAACCCCACATTTTCCAGCACTATTGCTCACCCTGACCTTGAGCAGAGGACATCAACAGCCAGCCAATTTATAGGCATGGTATTCCTGCACCTTTTCCCACCTCTACTTTCCCATACAATATTGATATGTTTTTTGCAAGGACAACTTCTAATTGGGAGCCCAGGTAAATTGTTTATAGATGTCTTTTACTGGCCTCACTGTAGCTGAACAGAAGCAGGTAGGTAGTTATCATGTCTTGTTCAATGTATATGTTTAGATGTGTTGTCTATATAAAAAAAGCAAGGTATTGATCAGGATTGGTACAGCTGGGCCCTTGAAAGCCATGTTTCTCCAGATTTCCTAATACATGTTTGTCAAGCACTTTGAAGGTAGAAAGCATTGAGTAGTGATAGATGTTGTTCAGTCTGTTTCAAAAGGACTGGAGAATTTTAAAGGACTAAGGGAGAGGTCTCTGTTTGGGCTTCCACTGGTAGTTTTATATTTCTGAGTGGCACGCAAGCAGAGGAGTGTTTGTTGCCTTCGTGCCAGCACCTGTGAGAATGTGCATGTCTCACTTTTGTGTGTGTCACATGTATGCAGAAACGAAAGCTCAGACTTGCATGTTCATTCAGCTTGTGGCACAAAAGCACAGGGATTGTGCACAGTCCAGTTTGGGGGCAGCCTTAAATTGTTGTCCAGCATTACACAAGCTCTGTGACTTTGATTTAGTCAGATACATAATGCCACTGCTGCAGTAATGCATCCAGTCTGCTCTTATCTGGAGGAGGTTCACAGAAGGGCTCCAGGAAATGGTATTTTCTTCCCACTTCTGATCTACACGAAATGGCAGGGGGGAGAAGTAGGAGAGTGTACTGCTTTCACTATCAGCAGTTACCCATTCCCAGCCACCATCCAGACCCAGTTGCCACAGTAGAGCAACGTACCCTGTGTCCAGCTCTGACCATAGGTATTTCCTTGATCACTGAGAATCAATCCCAGGGAAACTGAGACTGCACCTGAAGTTCAGTGAAAAGATTTCTCCTGTTACACTGGTTCAGTTCCCTGAAGCAGTTGGTATTCCATCTTTGATATTTCAGAATGGCAGCCTAGACATCTGAGTAACATGGAACTGGAGCAAGGCACTTGGGTTACCCTGTCTGTCCCCAGTATTGTGGGCACTGTGGCACTTGATGCTTTCTGTAAACATATCAGTGTCCTTCTTGAAGCTGTATAGTTTTCCCTCTCTCCTTTTCCCTCTTCCAGCAGTCTAAGTTCAAACTGTTATTCTTCTGAGAGTAAAAGAAACTTTTCTGCATCGCCAGCCTAAATTTACCTATGGCTTCTTCTTATTTCTTCCTTTCAAATGCCCTTTTCCTTTTCTGGAGTTCCCTGAGATCAATCCTATCCCCTCTTTCTTTTCATTATACTGGGTTTTTCAAGCTTGCTTATGGTCTTCTACAAGAAATTAGGACAGAAATTTGAGCTGTCTACTCTTTGTAAATTATAGATGTGCTAGGGCAGATCATACCTAGTGCAATAGAGTTACATATAATCCCAGTTATCTGGGTGCTACACATATATTGAGAAACCCAGGCTGTTTCTGCATTGCTCAGCATGAGCTGAGCTCCATGAACATACCTTAGCTGCCTACACTTCTCTGTGGCAGGACAGGCCTTTGAGGAGCAGAAGTGTGCCCAGCTCACCCCCAAAGGGCACTGCCAGTGCACAGCCATGGCCACCCTCCAGATATGTTTTGGCTTTGTTCAAAGCAGGGTGCCTTAACTCCATGCATGTCATGTCTTTTTTTCCCATTTAGAGGCTTTTTGCCAGGCTGGAAGGCTGGTAACATGAGCTCATTTTTTATGTTAGGCCCATTCATTTTTTTCCTTTTGTCATCAAAACATATTGACAGTGTACTCTGCACTGAGAACGCCCGACAGGTAATGGCAGCTGTAATATCCCTTCAGTCAATAAAACCTTTTAAAGCTCATTATAGGGAATGCAAAGAATGGGTTGTAATGCGAGGGGTCACTAAAAGTACTTTTATCAATTATGACAGTTAATAGACCAGTATCCTAATAATAAAGCTACTTCTCTTCCTTTAGGTTGTTTTTATGTAGGAGCATAATTCTGAAGTCAGGTTAATTGAAGACTTAATAGGAAATGTGATTGCATCACCTTAGTCTCTCAGGACAGGTCTTCATCTGTAACATCAGAACAAATCCTCCTGAAGTCCAGCAAAGTCTGTGGAATTACTCTGACTTTCCACTGCTGACAATAAATGAAGACTAAACCCCACTTCTTATATTTCTCATGTGGATCAGCAATCTACTGCAATTACTTGCAATGTGAACAGGCCAGATCCTCCCTTCAGATAGATACACAGTCAAAGGGGGAAGTTAGAATGTAATTGTCTTCCCATGACACTGAAAAGTCTCTCCAGAGAAATGTCCTCCTTTAACATGAATCCCATATGTCTGGGCCATAGCACCAGACTGTCCAGCCCAGGTTAGTCATTAGGCAAGGCTTGTTGTGGGCAGCTACATAAAATATTATGGCTGTGTCTCAGAAGGCAGTTGTTGTTAGTGCACTGAGCCCCTCTAGCAGGAGTCCTGTTCACAAACCAGTCTTAGAAAGTAAGTTCGCTTCTCCCACCAGATGCTGTCACAGGAACTGGTTCACCTCCAATGGCTGGTGGCCAGCATGAATCAAACAGATGTTTGATGAACGTCCCCAGTACTGAGATGCAAACAGCTTCCATTCACATTCTCTATGTTCTTATAAACATTCAGGTTATTTGGAGAGATGGTCTAGTTATTGAGTAACATTACAAAATTCATTCTTCCGTTACTTCCTCATATCTGCTAAATAAGGATGTTTTTGAAGTATGACTGTAACTCACATATCATCTCTTCTGGCTTTCCAGCAGAGATCTAATTTGCTATTAGTCTAGCCAAAAGCCCTAAACATAGCTCCCACAGGTACTGCCAGCATCCAAGCGTAGGAGATGAAGCTGAGAGAAAATAGACTTACAGATACTTATCCTGTTTCTTGGGCAACTTTTGTAACCCAGGAAGATGCTGCTGCAGCTGGATCTCTACTGGTATATAACTAGCTTGGATATTTCTGCTGTGTGCTGGAGGCACATCAAGACAGACCAATCCTATGAAGCTAATCAGCGTGTTGCGTGAGACCCACGTTTATAGAAAATAAGTATGTCCAGTGAAGACAGGCTGAGAGAGTTGGGGTTGTTCAGCCTGGAAAAGAGAAGGCTCCAGGAGACCTTATACTAGTCCTTCACTACCCAAAGGGTAGTACCCAAAGGGGCCTACAAGAAAGCTGTAGAGAGACTTTTTACAAGGGCACGTAGAGGTAGGCTAAGGGGTAATGGCTTTAAACTGGAAGAGGGTAGATTTAGATTAGATGTAAGGAAAAAATGCTTCGCTATGAGGGTGGGGAGGCACTGGAACAGTTCGCCCCAAAATGTTGTGGCTGCCCCATCCCTGGAAATGTGCAAGGCCAGGTTGGATGGGGCTTTGAGCAACCTGGTTTAGTGGAAAGTGTCCCTGCCTGTGGCAGGAAGGATGGAACTAGATAATCTTTAACGTCCTTTCCAACCCAAACTCTTCTATGATTCTAAGAAAATTATTAATTTTTATGTATTAATAGCTAATGAAATATTCACTGATGTGGAGAAGAGCTTTGAAGTCATTGCACGTATAAGCAATACATCTTCAGCTCTTTGATTTTCTGATTTGCCTCTTCCCTTCTGCTGCTTTGCCCCAGGGATCAGCAGGCACACACGTGACCTAGCCCATGCCACCACTGATGCAGGGGGTGGCAGGCAAGCTGCAGTGATGCTTGATGATCTTACTCTCCTCAAAGCTTCAATAAGCCTATAAGTAACAAGGCATAATAAAGTCCTGTTTAAATGAAAAGTCTGGTCATCTTTTGCTTGAATATATATAGAGATTTGAAATATATAGAGATTTTCTTAAGTGTGTGCAAGTGAGACATGGGGTGAAACCCTCCCCTAGTACTCTATCACACAACTACCTTACAGACAGGTCAACACCAAATTTACACCAGTAGCCAAAGCTGGCAGGGAGAGTTTTGTGAAATATACAGAGTTTTGTTACTAGACATGGTAAAGGGTCAAAACCTGTGTTTCCTCTTGGGAGTTTTCTAAAGACAGAACATACAAATTATATTTGAATGTGCATCGTTACGTTCACCTTTACACAGGACTCTACAGAGAACCAGTACAAGCCAATATGAATTTCTTTCATATGTAAGATTTATAATGTGATCAGAACCTCATTTGAAATTTAAGTTTGATATATGAAATACGCTATTAAATGGTGGTTTAATGCTTTCTTGATTTTAGGACTCATGCAAATTAATGCATGCATGGTGGAGAGGTCATTATGGACTCTGACGCATGATTTCACGCATGTACTAAGCTGTGCAGAGTTGCATGTTCCTTTCATTCGCAGATGTTTGGCATGAAGAGCGCACCAATTTGTTTGCTAAATATCAAAGCACAATGTGTAGCAAATCATACTGTAAAGCAATGCAAAGCACTTGTTAGCAAACAAGTTTCACCTGCCACCAAGTAAGTATGTCAGATATGAATAGTTCCCTACTCCTTCCTTCACTAATTTGAAACATCCCTTTTACAAGTGAGGAGCAACCCTGGAATGGAAATGCATAAATACATGGCTATAGCACTTCATCTGAAAGGGGGCTTGGAGTATTGCACGTAGGAAGATCATGCATAATCCAACTCATCAGGCAGAAAATGGGATAAAAGCTTTCCCCTTGGTGTGTAAGAAGAAAACTTGCATGCTTGGATATCAACAGTCAATGAAATTTGAGGTAAAAAAGAGTTAGTGACACACAGAGCTAGTGGTACAAAAAGAGCTACTGCCCTAATGCAAAAGGGCAGTTGAAAAATCACAGCAGGCCAAAATGAGTTTGCATTTTTAAATACGTAGGTCAATTTTAATCACTGTGACAAGTGCATACAAGTCTCCCAAGCCATGCTTCCAAAGCATGGCTTGTGCCCCTGGTGTAGTAGTACCAGCAGTCTCTGCCAGTGTCTGCAGATAGATAGGTCTCACCATCTTAGGAGGGTCTACAAACTGCCTATGTCTGTGCTGGGAGACCAGCCTGGGGAAGGGAAAGAGCAAATGGCAGCTCTTGGGGAAGAGAAGCTGAAACAAAAAAGGGGGAGGAAAGGAAAAAAGATTTTCAGGAGAAAAGAAAGTCGATCTTGGAATCAGTTCTAGAAAAAAGGAAAAACATAGATAAAAATGAGAGGAAGACATTTTTAACATGAAGAAAGAAGAGGAAAGCTAGACAGGGAAAGAAAATGGAACTGAAAAGAATAAGAGAAGTATTGCCATCAGATTCTCCATTCCTCTTGTCACGGTTGCAGCAGGGTGGATGGGTACTTCACAATGTCACGAAAGACAGGCACAGGACCTTGTGACAGATACAGACAGGCACAGCATGTTAATGGCTGAAAAATAGTTCAACAAACCCTTAGTATCAACAACTCTTAGTCCCCCTTCCTTTCCCCCTTCCTTTCATCTCCATTCTCTAACAGCTGGAATCATGGCTAATATTAACAAACCTTAACTCTTACCAGCTGAAAAGACACGTACATATCACAATCAGAAGTGTTTCCTTCAAGATAATAAGCAAAGCAAATTTATCTTCCTGTAATGCTCCATAAATCTTTCATTAATACTTTGCTGAAATTAAATGTCATTAACCATTTTTTATTAATTGTTGTTTTGTTAAACAATGTCAAGAACAATAGCACAGACTGACTGTTGTATTACATTTATCTGTAATTTTTGCTCTCAGAAGTTCCTTAAACTCAAGGCATTAATGTCTGCAATACCTATATGGAAAGCACAAAGCTTTTTTCTCCTCCTAAGTTTAAAGCTTCAGCTTTAAATAAAGGTCTTTTGAGAAGTTGTGGGGAAACACCTACATGATGTAACATGGTCTTTTAGGAAAATTATGCTCAGGTCTTCCTTGTCAGAGTCACGTTAAAATCACGAATAAGACGATTTTGCTCCGTGATGTGCAGATGCATGTTAGTTTTCTGTACTTGCTGGCCATTCCCTGGACTGTCTCGCAGTTAGCGTCAGTGGTTACCAAACGGTTACCAGTGGCCACCAAACAAAATTAAAAAGGTGGTTGGTACTGGGGGGACTGGTAGATTACAGCAGGTACCGTGTTTCAGTCACTAACTTGGACACCTGGAACATGGACATATGTATCCAGGCTAGCAAACTAGCCTTTCTTCACAGACAATACAGAGAAACACAAATGCCTTGGGCACAAAGCACCTGACTTAATCTGGGTATCCACTTCAAGCTGTTCTGAACTGTGTTTTAAAAATACTTGTTTCTCTCCATTGACTGTAAAAGTAATCTGGGATGGTCACCACAGATTTTCATATCTGCAGTGGTCAGATGAGTCCTCTTCTAGCGATCAAACACAATGGTTTTATGATGACTGGTGAGTGAGTTGGGTTCTCAGTGGACACAACTGGTCATCATCTCAGTTTGAATGATCTGGTGCTTTGAGGAGAAGGGCCCAGGACTGCCTAAAGGCAAAGCCTGACCTAGCACCCCATTGTCTATCCCAGAGATGAAGGTGGTGGTGGAGGGCTCTCCTTCCAGCAGCCTTCATCTCATGCAACATGCACACCTATATCTATACACAGACTAGCACAGGAAGACCAGCTACCCATCATGAGGCCTTAGGAACAAACATCTCACTTTCCAGGTAGGCACTGAGGCTTGACAAAATTTAACTGCTGGTTTGGCCTTTGTTCAGAAAGGGAAAAATAGACAGGAAAAGTTCAGTATTATAATATGTCTTTGCTTTTAATATGTATTGACAAAGAAGATGTTTATCTCTGTCCTTTCTTCTCCCCACAACCCTGCCTATACATCACCGAACCTGGGATCACCCAAGGAAACCAATGAGAAAAGAAGAGAACGGAACCAGTCAGGCTGAATATGCAATGACCTCATCTCAAAACAACAGAACAGTTGATAACAATGCGGTTGTATAATCCCCAAAACCCCACCGAGGCACAGGAGGTGGTAAACTTTCAAAGCACACACTCGGAGTATGCAAGGTGGGTGAAATAAAGCAACGAATGGAGTTCTGTGGCCAAGGACTTCATTTCAGAAATCGGTGATTCAGAAGAGTAAAGCAGGCTGCTCTACAGGCTTGCTGCCTCTCCAAAGGGAGGATAAACTTGCCCACCCAGGCTGCCTGGAGAAAAGGCCTCACAAAGGCATAAGCATTGCATGCTGCATCTCGTGAAAGCTATGTCACGATGCCTCCAGCTTCTTCTTCTCTTCCCCCCACTTTCCAGTGTGAATTGAGTGTCCAAAAAAAGCTGCTGAGATAGGATCTTTTGAAGAGAACATGGTCTACCAGAGTGGCAGCAGCTTATTATAAATGGGTCTGAGGGCCAAGGGTGCGAGGTGTCACCTACATGCTTCTCCAGCCTGTGCAGTTTTGTACGCTTATAATTCATTCTTATCATTCTTATTATTTCATTATTAAAAAGGGAACAAAGGTTACTGTAAAGCCATTGAGCAACCAAAAATTGCATGAACTTGTGACTTACCCCAGGAAATTGATCTGTGGTGTGATGACTATGCAATTTCCATGGCTGAAGACTTCACAGGCAAAAGAAATCAAAATGTAAGATTTTAGCAGTTAGCATTGCTATGGAAAGAGAGATATTATTAAGTGGTGCTTTGAACGTTATTACTTCATAATCATCCTCTATTTTTGCATCACATTTTTTATCTTTAAAAAAGTTTTACTTTGTGAAGTTCTACATGTTTCTTTGTGTTTGCGTCATGCTGATTCCCCAGGGAAACACCTACAGGAAAGTTGTTTACATCTCTTGACATGAGCATTTGGGCAGGATTGTGTTGAAAGGACTAGCAGTGCTTTCAAGTCCTCTTCATCCACTGATTGGTGTTGTTTCCTGAAAGTGTTGAGTCTCCTGAACTGACCCACAGAGGACATTGTAGTTCTGCCTTGGAGGACCACTTCTGAGGCTCTGATAAGCCTCAAGGTTGTGCCCATGTTAACTCAGTCTCTGAGTCCCCTGGGCAGAGACTGCCAATCGTGCCAAATTCAGTGTAATAGCTTAGTGTTCTACTTTCCGTGATGTGGATTGCAGACTACTTAAAGCAAAGCTGAATCCACCCAAATTCATTTCACATAAGATCTCAGGTTAGACTCAGTAAGTAACCCTTAAGATAAAGGCAGTGAGACTAGCCAAGATGCTGGTCTTTCCACACCTCCTGAAAACTTTCCTTCGTGTCACACCTCCATGTCTATGTCTCCATTTACCTCTGTGCTGAAAGTAGTGATGCTGTGAAAACCAGATTTCCACCCTGGCTTCTTGTCTGGATGCTAAGCTTCAATACCACTCGGTCTCCATGTCTGTGAGTAACTCCCAGGCGCTGAACCAGTCTCACTGCAGGACGTGGCTGCACCTTGGCCGTCACATCCCTCAGTACTGCAACACACTGATGCTTTCAGTTTTATATAAGGATGTTCCTGAACTGCAGAAACCAGACCTTGATTTTGAATGCATTCCTGTCTGTGATTGGTCTGTTGCCGGGATGTAGGGCTTGGCCTGATGGTAGAGGAAGACGATGTCCTGCAGACCTTCCCCAGTATAGCTCCAGGATGTTCAAATCAGCAGTTTCAGCTCACGCCCATCTGTAGTTTTCTATTACCTATTGAACAATAGGGTGTATGTAAATATAAGTATCTTTTCAATGATAAAATGAAATGCTGCTATATACTGCTGTTGAGGAATTTATGGAGTTATTAAGTTAGCAATTTAGTCTGTCATCACTATGTAAAAGTTTAGCTACATAAAATTATTTTTTAAAGATTAGACTTTCTTGAGAAGTGAATGAAATTACAAAAGTGAAAGGGAATAAGTAACCCTTTGCCCAAGAGTATGATCATTCCCTGCCATATTCATATTGTGTGCTTGCACAAGACACAGTGATATGGTCTTAGATCCCAAGCGGGATTAAAACGACAGAATTTACACTACGAGTCTAGTATCCCAAATGTTAATTGCCTAAAGCACTAAGTCCCTAAATACTATAATAAAAATGTCACAAGTATATTTCAAGAATATATTTTAAGCTATAACATTTATTTTGGTGTAGTTACTTACGTTTGCCTTTCTGTTTTTTACTGCAGTTGTTTCTGACTAAACATGGCATAGTTTGAGACTGGTTGCATGTTTAACTGAGAGTATAAAGTATGAGTGCAGATGAGGTTAGCATGGTACACTCAGGATTAGCACTTTCTCCTAAAGGTTGTTGATTTTAGTTATTTCTTAATACAGCTTTAAAGGCATATGCTGTAAGGCCAAAATAACAAAAGGGATTTGTAGTTCATTATGTCTATCAAAATATGTCTGTTTTTGCAAGAAACAGCCTAAAGAGATGGCCACGGACAATGTCTGATTTTCAGATTTGTCAATGGCAAAATGTTTTCTCTAGAGAAAACCCTGGAGCATGACATAACACAAAAAAAACCACCCCAGGTCCCCTGAGGTTCTCCTCAGAAGAACATAAACAGTAAAAGCTCCACAGAGAGCAGAGAGGCAGGGCATTTCAAGGAGCAGCACATGAGGACTAGGATCTATTTTCAGCTCTGCCACTGATCAGCTGTTTACTAGCAAGTAATTTTGCCTCCCTGTGCCTCAATTTACCCATGTGTATAATCAAGATAAGATAAAAATACCAGCTCTGTGGCAGTATTTTGAGAGATACAGATGTAGCTTATTTGCATAGGCAGATACACACTATCCTTATATCCAACCTGCTGATATTAAATAAATGTATTTGGGTACATAATCACCATAATATTTTGTAAACAAACATTCTCCAGTGTGCTTTTATAATCTGTTGGCCACAGAAGAGCAGCAGTAGACAGGCTGAAAGCTGCTTCTCTGCTTGTCCAGAGCTTTTGCTCTCAGCACTGACAGCTGCATGGCAAATCTTGCACAGGGTAGTTTTGCCTTTAAATTCCTGCGTAAGTACAGTTAACTACATTGCACCAAAATGTAAGGTGATCTACAGAAAGGCACTTGGAAAAGCATACTGGAAGCAGATGTAAGTCCTCAGAAAAGAAGGGCTAGAACAGCAGTGTCACTGAGGAATGATTTCTGAAGTTTGCTGGTGTGGTTTCAGGTTGTGTTTAACACTCTACAGACTGCTTGCAAAGGTCTTCTAAAAGAGGCTTCTGTGCTTCCTTACTGAGCAAAGGGAAAGGAACAGGCTTGATGGATAACGGCTTCATTAAGCAGTGGCCCTGCACGTGGGGAACTGGCAATCCAAAATGCAGCATTACAAGCATTTTGAGTTTCTTTTTAGCCACCAAAATATCGGGGTGGGAAGGTCCTGCATAGCTCCCTTCACAGAGTAGCTAGATCCCCAGCAGATGCAACAGTGGCCAGTTTCTATGCAGAAGCTAATTGCTCTGCTCTGACCATCTCCAGACAGACTCTGCACACTGCTGTGTTCAGTTTGAGGGAGAGCATCAACTCACAAGTTCTTCTCAAGGATCACCACTAACAGACACAGGCAGGGAATGCACTTTAAGGGCCTGAGCTGCAAAGTGGTTTTTCAGCCCTCAGCAGCACCAGGAAGGCGGAGCTGAAGCCCCAGCCCTGCCACCCTTGCTAGCTCAGACCCGATACAGCGATGTGCCCAGGAAAGCATCTGTACCTTGGATAGATGATGCAAAACCAGACATGGAAGGAAAGAGGAAAGATCTATTAAGTATAAGATATAAATATATTGATATATATCTATACAGAGACCTAATTGTCCAGTCTTGCATGCCATATGGTCACAGCATGTGAAGCGAGTGTGGGCCTCCTGCTCCAACCAGGTCATGACCATAGATGCTGCCAAACAATGGAGAATCAGGCCTACGGTAGATATGTATTTACAATACTCCCTGCACCTGTACAAACAGAAATACATAATTTTAAACTGCAAAATAGTGTGTTTAAATCAGTGCATGAATGTAAATATTCTAAGATCTGCCTTCTTGACTGTGTACCACATGTACAGATGAAAATGAATATTGTTTATAGGAAATCTGTATCAGTGGTTAAATGACTAAAGAGAAAAAAAATATCAGAATTAATGTTGTCATGTTTCTCAAACAAGCCATTAATGTATATTTAGTATTTAAGGATATTGCTCAATAAGTATGTTCCGTACCAAAAACTGTGTTGCATATACAGATTGTGCAGTACCCTATTTTAAAAAGGCACCATAATTAATTTTTATTTTAAATAAAAATGTACTTGTAAAAAGTTTCCTGTGTCCTGTTGGTTATGATGTTGAGAACAGTCTGCACATTGAAGAGAAACGTTATAGGGAAGAATGGCTTCAGGGTCTTTTACTGCCCAAATTAATTCTGCTTCCTGAAATACTTTCTGTTCTGGTTTTGGAGAAGCTTGTGGCTCCTGCTCACACCTGTGTCTGGCTGGGTTTTGGTTCTGTCGGGCCTAATCCTGCAGTTTAGTCCCAGATATGTGCACTGCTGGTGCTTCCTAAGTGAAGAAACTGCACTCGTATATTCCTGCAGCCCCCCCAAAGCTCAAGAAACCCTTCTTTTTATGCCAAAAGTGCTGCAAGTTTCCCTAACAACATAGTCTGCTTTTAGATTGATTTATCTTTCACATTATACTCCGTACCGTGCTTTATTTTGGTACAAGAGATAATGTGCATGATTTCTAACTCCCTGTGTGGACTTCACCCTCGCCTTTCCACACAGTAACAAAAGCAAATTATAGACCAGTCCTTAAGCAGATCAACACTGACTTGCAGTGATTAAACCTGAATCCTTTGGTGGTTCTTCTGCTCTTCACACCTCACAGTTTTATGCCTTTACCAGACAGAGGTGAAAAGCACAATCTGTGTGAGGTCCTCTGAAGCCAAGGAGCCATCACAACATGAACCCTCCTTCCCAGCAGAGCTCTTCCTTCCCCAGCCATAGAAGGAGCCTAAAGTAACTCCCCAGGGCCCACCAGGTGCCTAAGTGAGGTCAGCTCAGCTGGAGAGGGAGGATTTTGTTTTAAATGGGGAGGCAGCTTGGTTGTCTTTAATTCCTGTGACCACTGAGAAAGAAATGCCTCTGGAAGGCACTGGCCCCTGCTTTAGGCATTGAAGTTGCCAGGCCAACATCTGTACCTCCAGCCAGCACAAAAAGAAGGATGTCACTTTGAAGAAGAAACTGCTATGACTGGGAAGAGACCGCTGGGAAACCAGTCAGCAGGAAAAGGTAGGGCACAGCCCCGGTGAAATTCAGGTGAGGTTCCCAAAGTCCTACTGACAGTAAAGATACCAGCCCAGAATTCACTGCCATTTGTCTGAGATCTCATCATGCTTTCGTCATCGTCACAGGAATCAGTGCATGTTAAAATATGACCCAAGTGCTGGTGCTCTTCAGCAAACAATGGGAGTATTATGTGCACACCTGATTAGTCCAGAGCACAGCAGAAGAGCTCCAAACCTAAAACCAGGGTTGTGCCTTGAGCATAGCTGAAAACGTTGCTAAGTAATATGAGACACAGCATCTTGCCATGCTGAAGAGCTTGGTGTTGCTTGGTGTGCTCTTCCTCCATTGCGCAATCACTGGGAACCAGCATTATGATACCAAGACAGAAATTAGATTAGTGGTGTTTAATATTATTTGGAGAGGGAGCAAGAGAGATGCAGTGTATTCTGTGATTTTGGTAATACACAAGCATTATTGAGTTAATTTCACTGATTTCATCTGGACACATGTATTGCCAAGCTCTACATCATTTTAATAGATGTCCAGTACAATTAATTTCAAATTACAGCTTTCTCCATTTCTGAAAGATGCTCTGATTTGGGCATGCTTGCTTCATGCAGGTGTAATCTTTGCCTCCAGAACAAACAGATGGTTGAAAAAATCCGCAACTGATGTTTCAGTAGGTATTAATCTTCACTTGCTGAAGTGTTAATAGATACTTCTTTTCTTTCAAAAATATCCCTTCAGAGCTGATCTTCCATTTAACAAGGATTTTATTTAAGCCACTTCCTAAGGTTCTTTTGTAACTATTATGTCTTAAACCATTTTGTAACTGTTATGTCTTAAACCACAGAAACAATTGTCTAATTGCAAACTAACAGAGAAGTTGCCCTTGAAAGTCACCTGAATCTAATTCGTTTTTTGAGTATTCAGGAAAACGTACTATGAACAATAATACCAAGATTCCTGGCAAGTTCTGAACTTGTTTTATTTTGGTTCTTGTTAAAACAAAAGTACTCACTGCCACATTTAAACACTTGTCCTCCTGCTTCTGTCTTGCACCATGGCACGGTTTGGTGTATCCATGGGGATTAACAATTCCCTGATTTGACTGAGCATTTGAACAATGCCTGTGCCTTGCCAGTGTCCTCCCAGTCCAGCCCGTCCCGGTGTGAGCAAGTGCTGCAAGCCCTGCAGTGCTGCAAGCCCTGACAAGGGCTCTTTACCTGAGTGGCTAACATGGAGTATATGGGATGTCCTGGCAGCCACAGAGGGAGGCAGCAATGCCTGGATGAAGCATGCAGCCCCTGAAGGGGAATTTTCTGGGGAGAGGGAGGGATGCGGCAGCTGCTGGGTGCAGGATGCAGCACCAACACCCACTTTGTGATGCTGCTCCAGTCAGTCACTGAATGAGTTCAGGGATAGCAGTAAAACGGCTGAGGCTGGGGGTGAGTGTCAAACCCCCTTTATCAGGTATTATGAAATTCCATAAAATATTATGCCCATGAAAGAACCATTATTGCGCTGAGCAGAGTTTCTGACCAGCCTCTGGTGCTGCAGGGTGGGGGCTGGATGCTGTACAAATGTTACACATGCAGACCAAGCTTTGCCTCCCTTAACAACTTAAAAAAGAAAAATCCTATGGGCTTTAATTTCTACCTCACTGTATAAATGATGAGGCTTTAAGAAGCTGATTTTATCATAACTGCTGGCTAGATGCATCAAATCTTTCTGGCTTGTTGGTTTCCTTAATCTGTGAGCTCTCATGAAAAAACCCAGTTAAACAGTATTTATATATATCTGCTTGAAAGTGTTTTATATTATATATCACTGTGCCTGAAAAAGAAAGGAAGTCTCTTTGTAAATAGCAGCTGGCTGTTTTGCTTCCCTATGCATTAATATAAATTTCATGAACTCATTTTTGTGCAGCACAAAACGAACGTGGAGTCAGAACGTGAATAAATTTCCCTTTACGTTCGGCATTGCTTCCCCCTGCACATGCAAACAGAAATGCTTTCAGTATTTAAGGTTTCATTTAACACAGCCATAGTCAGAAGCAGAAAAGAAAATATAAAGAAAAGCAGCGGTATGGCAGACACATCCCAGTGAGCGAGCCTGTGAGCCAGAGACAGCCTTTCCTATTTTGATTTGTAATTTGAGGATAATTCAATTAGACATTTCGAGCAATTTAAACCTTCGTGCATTGTCCAGCACGAAAGCATGAACTATTCAGCAGCAAACTAGACCTGACAGCCTTAGCAGGCCAAGTAGGAATCCCAATGTTTCAAATGAAAAGCTCTCACCTAATTGATGCCTACCGGAAAATTAAAAGGAATAAAAAAGGGGTGCAAGGGGGGGGCAAAGGGGTGAGAGAAGTGCAAACAGCAGAACCAGGAGTAGATACTGGCCGGGGGCTTCACACCTCATTTGGAGCCATTTGCTTAATAGAATATTTCAAGACCTGTATGGTCCTTTTAGAGAGATTAAAACACAAATGCACCTGACCACCCATCTGCTCACCTTTCCACCTGAAAGGCAGGCAGTGTTTAGGAGCAAAATGGAACCAAAATGGACTGGATGCTCTGAAGGTCCTTTCCTACCCTAACCATTCTATGATTCTATGACCTGCAGCTGCTTGTGGCAGCCAGATGTCTCCTGCCTGCACTCAATAGTTGGGGCATTGGAAAGCCTTGCCTTGATGCCAAGGTCCTGGCACTGTACCCATTCAGCAGAAGGAAGCCCTGCCTGGACCTGTGGCCAGCTCAGGGATGTCAGGGAAAAGTCAGGGAGCAGGTAAACATGTCAGGGTGCCCATTTCATGCAAGGCAATGCCCCTTGACCAGCATCACTTGTGGAGCCTGGTGCCCGCTGCTCTGCTCTCCCTGGCTGGCCACCCTGAAGGGGTGACCATGGAGTGCATGGCTCTGCTCCCACACCACCAGGATATTGGCTGCTTGGGTGATAACATAGCAACGTTAAAACACTGTGTATAATGATAACAGTGCAAGAATTTCAGGGGGCATTTCAAACAAGGATTTTTCAGAGCCTTGTTTGCTTTACATGGACTGTCCCTCTTAACCTCTGAATCCAGGAGAAGGAAAGCTATTTGTCTTTTCACAAACAAGCTGCCCTGGAAGCAGAAGGTCACTCTAACCTATCGACCGGCTGGCTGGCAGGCAAGACAGCTTTGATGAACACAGATTTAGGCTGCTCAAAGTCATTCTTTTGGTAACAGCTTTTAGAGGCAGGTGATGAAAGCATCATGAATCATCAAGTAAAACTTTTCTGGCAGGCTGCATGCCTTTGGTGTCCCTTCAGTGGCTCCTCACTGAATTTCTAGGGCAGAAAACTCACCTGCAAAACTTCTCAGGAGTGTAACACCTATCCCTTCTTCATTTTAAGCATTATGTGGGACCAAATTTGTATGGTAAAAACCCCCAAAATACATACGGTACATGTGGATGCCAGAGTCAGTGGTAATTTTTCCTATTTGAAGATGTGGTGTCCAGTGTGCTTATAACCTATTCAAGTGTAAACTGTGCAGAAATCTTCCATGCTGCCTGTCTGCTGTAAGCTAACCTTTGCATTTGTCTGGGAGTTGCAGAAGAACAATCCTGTTGCTTCCAAGAATGATATTTGGGGAAAAGATATTGAAACCCAACAGTAACTTCTGACTGTTTTATTGAGACTCTCCAGTTCCTCAAGTCTTTGGGGAAGGGATAAAATTTGACAAGCAGATCAATGCCTTTATTGCCAGTTACAAGGCTCTGGAAACTCAGTTTCCCTTCTTTACAGGCAACTTGAACTCAGCAGGTAAACCCTCTGAAAAGTCTGCCTGTGGTGAGATTGCTCCATCTCTGGCATTCCTACTAAAATTAAGATACTGAGTTTCAGTCAGTTCTTGTTCAAGAATTAGTCAGTCCGATGTCTCTGAATAAAGTCAAGGGTGGAGTTGAGAAAGAGCAACTCAACTACTTCGTATTCAAAACCGTAGTTTTGAGGGTCAATACTATTTACGAGTTCAAAATTAGCAGCGAATACGTGCAATAACGAAAGCTGGATGCTCTCATCTTCGTATATCTTGGTAGAAATACACATTAATAGAACACAAAAACCATTTAGCAAAAATAGACAGAGTCTCAAGAAAGGAGAATCTTCCTGCTCACTGTGCTAGTGGGAGTTAAGGATATTTTCAACATTGCAATGAAACAGGTGATGCTGATCAGACAGGCAGGTAGAGACCCTCAGCATGAAAAATCCTTCAGAGGAATGACCACATCAATCTGTTCCACCCTCCTCTTTCCTGGTATTTTCCTCTTTGCAATGGGCAGTGCATAGACAAAGCTACGGTCCAACAGCTATTCAAAT
This sequence comes from Coracopsis vasa, assembly GCA_026283785.1. Classification (NCBI taxonomy): domain Eukaryota; kingdom Metazoa; phylum Chordata; class Aves; order Psittaciformes; family Psittacidae; genus Coracopsis; species Coracopsis vasa. Next base: position 44,754 of record JANHGB010042822.1, on the reverse strand, counting down.
ATGCCTCCTGCATGTAGGCACAACAACTTACACACACAGATACACACATAGATCCAGTGCCTGTCTAGAAGTGAGTAACAACTATTTGCAATTTTCCATTGTATGTGGGGCAAACTCATTCACGGCATCTTTCAAAGCAAACTTTTCTCCCTGCCTTAGACAATGAGGCCAAATTGGTATCATATGATTCTCCTTTGAAAAATGACAGGAGTAAAGGAATGGGAGATATCTCTGGGTTTATCCTTTTTCCTAGTGTTTTTAAGTACTGATGGTGCACATCTGAAGTTACTGAGGCTTTACAGGGATGGAGGAATCTACCCAAATGAAGAAATTGCGAATTCAGCCTGCAGGGCTGAATAGCCCTAGCCTGTTTGGTGTAACATGGGACATGGTTGCCAAGGTCTGAATTCAGTGATAGTGAGAGGACAGATGTTGCTGCATGAAGACATTTCAAAATGGGGGTTATCATTCAGTGATGCCAGACACCCATCTTAGAGGGAAAAAAATGCAAATGAAGGTAGCAATAGTAATAATCATCATCATAGTAATAACAGTCTATCCAAAATGGGACATATGCATACAATCTTGTACAGAAAATCCAACCTCATTCTGGAAAACACAGTGAGTTAATTAATAGGAAACAAGACTTCAGAAAAATAGAAGAGAAACGGCGTGTGTTTGTATGTGCGAGTATGTCTGCATGTGAGTGTATGCATGTATGTGTATGCAATTTAGTCCAGCCTAAGTAGAAAAAATGTTATTCTGAAAATAGCAATTCTCAGGCAGACGATACCCTTGAGGTCACTTGCATAATCTGCTCTGGCATTCACTGAATGGGACAACTGAAAAGCCTGTGATGCATCCTCCTCACTCCTGGTTAGCAGCAGCACACACAGCACCAGCTTCCACAGCAACTCTGGGGTCACAGCTGCTTGGAGTCTCAGCTTCCCTCTCTGGAGACAGAAATCCAAACTGGGACCTCACAGGGATCTGGAGAGCACATGGGAGAGGAGCCCAGGGTCCCAGCCCAGCTTTCTAGCAAAGTCTTCTCTCCATTGTTGAAGTGAACATGGAAATGCAGGTAACAACCACATTAAAATATGAAGTCCCCCTCCCCATAACCCATTTTTTATTTTTTAGGTTAAAATAATCGGCAGCAGGCATAGGAAATCTTAAAATCTGTTTTTCCTCCTGTTTTTGAGCAGTTTCTCATGTCAGGGCAAACTACTCAGGCACATAGTGGGGAAGCAAACACCCTCTGAACTGCCTCGCCTCTAGGGCGAGGGGCTGCATCGTCTGTCCAAGCTGGCTGGTCACACGCCATTGACAAGAATGATCAGGGGCACCCAAAAAGCCAGCTCATCCCTTATGATGGCTGCAGTCTGTCACCATCGCCTGAATTCAGCACACATTGCACAGACGTGCCCTTTCTCCAAGGGAACCAAGCAGCTGAAAGCAACATGACACTCCATCAGCTTAGGAAAGCTTAAAAAAAGCCAGCAGTGAGTTTGTCTATGGGTTTTCAGGGAATTTTCTGCCTTGATTTACATTTAATCAGCACAAATTAAAAAAAAAAATCTAAAAAAAGAATCTAAAATATAGCAGGTACCAACCCACCTTTCCCAAACATTTCAAGCTCTCAAGCCTCATTTACTCCAGGAAAATATGCCAGCAATGGTGATGTTATTCATACCATAAACAGAATATTTTAAAATAGGTGTTTCACAGTTGTTTTTCAAACCTGGTAACTGCTTTCCTGTTCACACAAACAACTTATATATACAGAGTGAGATCTGCTTCATAATTGGTCAGATTATGCATCAGTACCTGTAGAGTTTGCCTGGAAAACAATCCTAATAAAAAATCTTGCTTTGACCTGTATTTATTTTCAACTGTAGCTGAATTGAGACAATGACCTGTAAATAAGGTGTAAGAACAAGACAAATCATCAGCTGAGGCTGCAGACTCTTGATGCTAGATTGGAGAAAGGGGTCGTAGCTGTCAAAGGCATTGCAGGAAGTCCCATGCCCATCGGGTCATCCTGGCTGCCAACTATTAAGGATCTGCTGATACTGCCAGATCTAAATAACTGAGGAGGGGAAGCAGATTTGTGTGGTTAATATATTTTATGGAGTGGTGCACTACGTGTACTGATTTCAGTGGCTGGGCTCCCATGAACTTGGCTGGCGTGGGATCTGACTGGTGATGGGTTCATGTTCAGGCTTTTTAGGATGAAAGGAGATCGCTGTCACATTTCATGCAGAGTTCTGGGGCTTGAAGTAGGTAAGAAGATGTTTGTTAAAACCAAAATAAAAAGGATTTGTCTGAAATACCCTTTTGCGTAAAGGAACACATTTTAAAATGACACTGGAGATAAAAAGTTGTACCATATTACATTCTGCACATTTTATTCCAAACATAATGTGCCAGGAGACAGACTGAGGTGATACACAAGTGATGAGATTCTTATTCGCAGAAGAAGGGGAAAAAACCTTCAGTAACAAAGACAGAATTCACCCACATATATGATAGTGATAACTAAACTAACATAAATTAGACAACAAATTTGGATGCTGGAGAATAACCTACATTCAACATTTGTTGTGATGATTCATAACAATGAACTTGACCCAAAAAATGCTACATATGTGCTCCATGTTATTAATAATAATCACTATTCAGAGAAATCCCTGATGGATTAATTCAACTTCCTTTCTGCAACAGCTCCAGTCTCCTTTTATTCAGCATGTTCATTTTATTCCCTTCTAATTAAATGTGATTTTCTCAGCAGATGCCTTTATTTTTCAGTTTGAATATTTGACTCAGCAGAGCTGAGCAATGGGCATCGCATCCCGCTCTCTGACTTACCACTCCAGCTCTGCCTCGCCGTGCCATGCACCACATGCAGCCATCCTCAGAGAAAGTCAGAGCTCCAGAAGTGCACTCAAGGGAAAAGCTGTCATGTTTTGACGAGGCCCATGGTGCAGATCATGTCCTTCTCTCTGGATTGATGTCAAATGATAATCACAAGGCCAGCCTGTGCATTCCTGATACAGCTTTTAAGGAATCAATCTTACCAGTAAGATAAATGAAACAGGCTACTGGGTCCTCAAAAACACAATTTGAAACTATTCTGCAAAAGGAAGGTGTTGGGTTTTTCCTGGCTCTTAATCTTCATGATTGAAAACAACAAAAAGCTTTTTAGCTAAAAGAGCCACATTTTCAGGCCAAATTTAAAACTGCCCTGTCTGCTGCTATAGATGTAACTAAACCCCAATGTATCCCAGCTGCATCCACAAACCAGCTGTGGAGACCACCCAGTGGCTCAGGGAGCATCACCAGCTGCATGGAAACTGAATTTACAGAGTTAGGGACTGTGGCAGGAGCTTTCCCCCATGACTCCTGGCAGGCTGGGGGTGGGGGACCTGTGTGAGCCTGTAGAGACGTGCTCTTCTGTCCCTCCCTCATGGCACAAGAGCCTGTGGATGATGTCAGACTCTGATGGCACGCAGGTACCCAGACACTCATCACCAGATACAGCACTGCAGTTCATACAAGCATTTGCTGCTTCTCATCTCATATAGAACTGCATTTTTGGGGGTTGTTTTGTTCTTAAGGAAAAATGCTTGTGGATTTAGCTTGTATTTTAAAGCTTTGGTCAAAGGAAGAATAAAAGCCTCCATTTCTCCCTGGACCATTTGGGTGAAGGAGGCAACAGGCAAATCATCTCATGCTGAGTTTGCATTAGCCTTCATGGCTCACAGAGAGCCTGATTGGTATTTCTTTTAGCCAGCGTCAGTGAATATAATCTCAAAGTTGAGGTAAACTGAGGCAAAAAATTTGGAGACATCAGTGCAGGGCCTGCAAAGAGCATTTGCTGGAATCACGAAATGTATTTCCAGTGCACTGGGGAACCAGAGGTAATTATATCCATTTGCATCCAACACCTTCCTGAAGGCAATTGTGAGTCCTCAGACAGAGATACTTCAACTCCTCAATGGGAGTTTGCTGGCAGCAGACGCTGTATGAAAAGATAAGGTAGGCAAAAAGGTAATTTTGTCGAATCCCATTTCCCAGTCACTAAGTTCAAATGATGGAAGTAACAGAACTGACATTGTTCTTCAAAATTTTGTTCTCTTTTGTTTTCTCTTTTCTCTCTTTTGTTCAGTATTTCAATTATTTACTGGTTCATTCTGGTTTAATGACTGGGGATTTTTTTTCTCCGTTACATTTTTTTCCCTAACTTCCTGGATACTCCCATGATTTGTAGCCTTCTTTTTTGCTTCACAAAAATCAGGTTACTGAAAGAAAGAACTGCCTATGGGTAACCTATCCATTTCTGATAAAGAATAGTCACTCAAGAACAGAAATAATGCACAGTCCCCATTAATGATTGCATGCTGCAATATGTCCCTCCCGTTGAATTACACTATTTAATGCAAAACAGAACAGCTGCCATAAACTTGCTCCATTCATAGAAATGAGCTGAGATCTTCACCTGGTAAATAGTGATATAGTCACACTGGAGTCAAGGAACTTCAAATTTATCAAATGTAATGATCCATCCCCCTTTGCTCCCTTCACAAAACTGCCAGAATAAAAAGCAATCCCATTGTGAGCCAGTACCTGCCTTACTCCCTCTGCCCATCTGTGTTGACTGTGGTTGCTCCTGCACAGCACTATGCCCTCTGACTAAGTTTGAGGATGACTTCCAGCCTCCCAGAGCTTTTCATTGCCTTATCTCCATTATTCAAACAAATGCAGAACACTTCTCCAGACAGGTTGCAGGGCACCAGTTTATCTGCATTATTATAATAATGAGCCTTTATCCACAGTATCCAGCCTCTTCTTAAAAATCAGTCGCTGCCTGATTAATGTTCTGTAAATAGGGGGATCTCCATGTTACAGTACTAGATGTACTATCCTTCTCTTTTGATCCCTCTTGTTGTGTTTCACTGCTTGCTTCTTGTTTTGCTGTTCTGACATCACCCAGCCACTTACCATCTTAATGTTCATTGCTAATAACATGTTTGAAGAACATTCACAATCTGTTTAATGGGACCTGTGTCACACATTCAAAGGAGTTTAGCTTTAATGCATTTACCTAGCTGGTCGGGGCAAAGGGTAGCTGAGGTGTGCTGAAGCTGTGACATGGTTAACTGTTATCTTTGTCACTGTACTGCCCATGAAATCTTGTCATGGTCACGATGTCTCAGGGCTAAGCATGATACCATGTAATTACAAGGATAGATGATGGCCATAACATTTTTTCATTCTGGGAGTTATATGAAGCTATCATGCAGCAATCCAGCCTAGCAATACAGACCTCTTTGGGGTGACATACTTACTTTATATGTTTTTTTGAGGATCACTCATTTCTTTTAAATACCAGTTCATGGAAACCTATCAGAAAGACATAGTTGTATATTTTCCTTATTTTCTGGCTTCCTATAATTTTACAAATTATCAGAGGGCTTCTTAGCAACATAATCTTATAAAAGAAGCATTTCAGATGCCTTCTGCTGGGGACTTTGGCTGGGCTACTTAGGACAAGATATTCTTTTACAGTGTTTAGAAGCCTTGGCAAGAAGAAGAAAAGAACAACGTCTTTCAAAAATGTGGCATGTTTTACTTAAAACAAATCTGGATGCTAAGATATACAAATCTAATATAGATAGTAAGATAAGATAGAACATGGCTTCTTTCTGAGCCAAAGATGGGAAAAAAGACTTGTGAGAGCCAGTCCCAATTTTCTGACTTGCCTATTGGAATAGTAATTCCATTTGTTGCAGAAGGATAATTATCTTCTTTTGGCTCCATGCGTGAATTTCCATCCAGCTACGGACTCTGCCTGATTGCAAATGGGCATATCACAAGAGAGGTCCAGTTATGCTGGGCACTGTGCATACACATTACAAGATATTCTGTCCCCAAAGAATTGAAGAGAGAGCAAGAGCCAGGAGAAATGGAGAAATCTTATTCCCATTTGAAAATCTGATGATTCTGGGGCACAGTGACCTGCACAAAAAGCTCACACAGAATAGACCCAAAAGCCCACACCTCTTGGGATGCTCGTAGCATTCAGCAAATTGGAGAGGCCTCAGCAAGAGTCCAGGAAGCTGCCTCTGTGTTCAGAGTGGCCCATGCCAGCACACGGCCCTAAACCCCCAGTAATCACCTTTGGTGACAGCTACACTCTGCGCCACAACAACCCATCCTCTGTCACTCTCTGTGGTGGAAATTACTGCCTTTTGATGCCATGTTTTATTTGGTGCTTTAAGAAGCGCATTTTTCTTTCAACGGAGAAAGCAGTTCAAAGTTCTAACTCTCCTAAAGAGAAAAAGGAGGTCATATATGCTGGCATTTTCTTGTAACCACTTTAAACATCCGCACACTCTCATGATTTGCTTGTCCAAACCAGTTAGAACTGGAAGGTTTCTATTTTTCTTTCTAGCTGGGGGAGAAAGTTCGTAAAACAAAAGGAACATGCCTCAGAGCAGCATTTCAAACAGAAAATTATCTACCCTGAAGATGTGAAAACCCATTTTGCTATATTTATCAGTTTGATAGCAGAGAAAGGTCAAAATGTGAATTTATTCAGCAAAATCAGCAAAGCCTTTTAGGCTTCCACTGTCCCAGCTGGCATAAAACTAAAACTTCATCTTATGGTTTAATATTGGAGGGCATTGGGTTTTTATTGTAGATGAAAATGTTCTATAGAAGGCTTGGGGCACTGAGTCAAAACAGGATCAGAGAAATCAGATTAAAATTAGCAGTCCACAAATGTGGAATTAAAAAACCAAAGCAAAACAAAACAAACAAGCAAAAAACCAGCAACAAACCAAACAAGAAAAAAAATCTGCAGACCCACTTCTACTCTAGAGAGAGCCAAATCCATTAAGTTAATTAATTAAGCAGCCGATGTTCTGACCTGACTTTTTTCCTTCCTCTAGGATCTTTTATTCTTCATTCAAGAAGATCTCTCATTATTGCTTCTCTAAACAAAACCCAATATACAGGTATTCCTCTGCAAACAGTTTGCTGATAAAATTTCCTCCAGTCACAATCTGAAATCTGAACGGTGTGACCTATGTGATCTATTTCATAAATTCTATTCTCTCTTCTCTAGTGAGCCGATGACCCAGACTTTACCAACACCTTCCTTTTTTACCCCTCCATCAGCAATTAGTTTCACTCCAAACTAAGTTTTCTTTTAAGATTTTTATTTTTAAAAACCAACAGGACACTTTACTGTAATTCCCCATTCTGTCAGGTACTTCGCATAAGACACAGACACAACAAACAAAACCAGATCCCTATAAGACATCTGACAGAGCAATCCTAAAGGCAGGGCTTTCCAGTACCACTTCAGCTGCTGCCTGGCTTGAAGCTGCTTAAATTCACAGGCTGCTGAGATCTCCCCAGTAAAGCAGCTCTGTTCTAGACTCACACTCCACCCATACAAGCAGCACTCAGTGCTGAAATTTAATAGGAATCACAAACTGGTTGTTTCTTCTGCCCCAGTCCAACTGGGATGTGCAGGGACACTCTGACTTCACAGCCTGGGGTTAGTGGGAGGGGGGTTTAATCAGTGCCTTGGTCCAGTAAATATTGTGCAGAGTGGAGAGAGAGGAAAAAAATCTCTATTCAGCAATGCTGGGAAAGGCCATAGACTGGAGGTAAGAGCCATATTCAAACCTCAGTATAAATGAGATTGGAAAAGCAGCTGCTTTATCTACCAGAGAAGTGGGAAATATTACATTTCCCCATGCCCCACTGTGGTTGGTTGTACTGCGTAAAAGTAGAACTGAAATGAGTTAGGTGTAAAATGAGCTAAGTGCTTACATATGGTTTTGACAAATGCTAGCTCTGCACTGAGGAAGACACATACCTCCAGGTATCATTTAGGCAGTACATTTCTGCTCCTTCCCTCCTCCAGGGAAGTTTCTGAGATTGAAAGCTTAGAAATTCTTCCAGTCACAGCAGGAAAAGTGAATGCATTCCATAGGGTCCCTTTAGCCTCAAGTTTCCCCTAGGTGAAATGCATAGCATCCCCAGCAATGCTTCTGGGATGGGTAATTAAATTGTTCCAGCGTAGGCTTTCACACCTTCCGGGGTTGGCACAGAGAGGATTTAGCAGGAAACCAGGAGCGTGGTGGGGAGCAGGTCTTCCGAATCCAGAGAGCTTGTTTTCTTGTGCTTTTCTTACTCCATCATGCTCTCTTGGAAATGAATTACCAAGCTTGACTTTTAACAATTTAATTTTCTGAGTGTGTTTTGGCATCGATCAAGAACTTGCCTGTTTTGGACTTTAAGTGATTGTCTCTGAATTTGTTACTCTATACACAAGCCTGCAAGTGAGGCACCCTGTGACATTTTTGCTAAGCTAATCAGTTCCTGCTGCTGAAGCTTAATAAATGTTATTCCTCTGCTGTGCAAGGCCTGAGGTTGTTCTGCTGAAGAAAAGAAGGGTGGAAATTGAATTTGAGGAGAAAACATTTTCTACAGGAGCAGAATTTGATATAAGGTTTAACCCCTGAATATTTCTTACTAAAACACCTTATCAAATCTGAGAAAATGAAAACATCTTCTACTTTTGTAAGCAGAATTATTTTTTTTCCCTCAAAAAAATAATTTACTTACATGTCTGGAGAAAAAATGCACACTGGGTTGCCTTTATGGGCCAGATTCTGCCATCCCTCCTACTGAGAACCTATTCTATTGCCAATCCGAAGTTGAATTATCACTGTTGATAATTGTAAAAGGATAGCACTGGATTTTGGTCTGGTATTTGGCAGTGTTCCCTCTTTTCAGTCTTTTGGAGTGTTTGATGAGTACATTTCAAGCCTTTGAAGGAGTAAAGAAGTTTAGATTTTTAGCAGAAGTTTCCCCTAACAGCAAATTCTGCCCCACTACAGGGACTGCCGGGAAGATGGGCAACAGCTCCCTTGCGCAGAAACAACAATTTAAGCTACCTCTTTTGCATTGCAGGTAGATGTCCTACATGTACCAAGGAGCTACCTCAGGGATACTATTTCCCCTAAAGAGATCAGATGTGTATTGTGTCATTTATGCCCATTGGCATTGGGGTCCAGAACCTGAGTGATACAGAACATTGATGGGATCAGACATTCAGAAAATTAAGAGCCATCTCTCTAGAGCAAATGCAGACTATTCCAAGAGCCTGTCATAATATTGCTCATCTCTTTGTCCTTCTGCCTTTTTATTGCTAAGGCCTTTTTGTCCCAATTTTCTCCTTTGTTTAAATTTAAGAACATCTCTTTGCTTCTTAACAGGAAGAAATATTTCATTCCAGAAATGGTTATGGGTCACTGACAATGATGCACAATTTGGGGTTGGCTCATTAAGGATTTCCCAGCTAAACTTCTGCTTTTCCATGTCTATTGCTTCAATTAATCTTCCGTTTGGCATTTGGCTGCCTATTAATGCTAACAAAATATTGTTATGAAAACACGTCAAGTTGCCCTTCTTGGGCTATAATCAGTCTTTCTGGCATAAAATACAGTCAGGTTCAATCTGGACTTTAAGTTCACTTCTAAATTTCAAAACATGATGCAATTCATAAAAGTTCAATAACTTAAACTCTTTCTGCTCCATCTGATACGTGAGTCAATCTACTTTTTCACTTATTTTTGATATGCCTTCAAGGCCCCGTATCACATCCAGAAAACAATTACACCTGAAATGTTTGTTGAGGGGGTAATTTCCCCTCTGTGAGTACTGGAATCTACTGAGAATTGTCAAATAAACTTTTGTTTTGGCTTTATTTGTATTGCTTACAGGTCTCTGTGGAATTTCCTCTACTGTCCCATTGAAACCCCATAGCTACCTCAGATCTCCATCTCTTGGGCCCTTTTGAATCTGCTCATTATCTAATATGCACAGAAGATTTGTAGACAGAGACACCAAGGGTGGGCAAGTCCCTTTTACATTTCTGAGGAGGCTTCACAAATATAAACCTCATTTTCATAAAACTGCCCTGGGAGGGAGGTCAGTCTTACCTCCCTCACAATATGATGAAGGAACTGAGACACAAATGCTCTGTCTAAGACTGGACCCACTCTGGAACCGAGAGGATGGAAGCCAGACCTCTCTTTTTCATGTTCAGTCCCAGGGCATTCCTGTGCAAGTCATTTGGTTGCTGACAATCAGTCAAGTCAATGCAATCACTGTATCTCACTTAATGACTACCACAGATTAAACGAAGCTGTTTGCTATATGTATAATTATGCAGTAGATCTATACAAGCCCTAGATTTAGTTTGCCTCACAAAAGCATGAAACAGTTGTTTCAGGGACAACTTAAACCTGTATGCTGGAATTGAATTTAGTATCAAAGTATATACATTTGAAGATATAACTCTCCATGATGGCAAAGGAGATCAGATAATTTGAGGACAAACAAATTTAATTATGTAAATATTATTTCTTTTGTTCCAAATGTTTTGTTCCTAAGCATTAATTTAGAGGGGATTTTAGCTTATTGGCTAATCCAATAAAGAGCAATGACTTGGATTAAAACCAGCAACAATTACTCCAAGTTCTCTGCTTTCTCTTGTAGCAAGCAGCCTATCCCACCACTAGCTTTTAAGCTTTCAGACACATCTTTTCCATCTCACCCACTGCTGACATTTCCCAAATGAACCGCCCCCGTGGACAGCAGTGTTTCAGCAAACAGTCATTCTCTGATGCCCCTGGATATCCTGCAGCTGTCTTACCCAGTGAACCTAATCAACCTGCTGGGGAGAGGTGAATTATTACCAACGTGAAACTGATTGAAATGAGTGATTCCCACCTCTTAATCCCAGTGTGAGAAAACAAGACTTTGCACATAGAAATACCAAGCTATCTCAGGCAAGTATGGAGCAATAATGACCTGAAATACCTGGTTGTTCTGTCAGTACTGGATGAATTACTGGAATATTTGGTAAACCAGTTGAATGCTGATTCCAAGTTTGTTTCAGATTGTCATCCTGAGTATAGCTTTATACACAAATGAGTCATAATCATTACAACTTATTAAATTTCTTAGGGAAGATCTCAAGGCTCTAGCCCAACCATCTGCACCTCATAGGAAGAAGTCTTAAATAAGCCTTTGTGGGTCTGGGCAAGAGCCTTTTTGCCTATCTTTATGACCACAGTTAGACCTGAAAGAAGAGCCTACAGGGACAATTCATCACAGATTCCCAGCCTTGGACGTGGCACCCTGGATTAGGAATGGAATGGACAAGAATAGAATAATATGGCAGTTTAAAGTGACCAGCAGTGATCATCTAGTCTAACTGCCTGACCACTTCAGAGCTGATCACAAGTTAAAGCATATATTTGCCATGGCAAAAGGAAAAGTACTGTGGAAGTCAAGAAAGACTGCTAAACTTCAGAACAAGTCTGATATCACCATATCCATCAGGGAAGGAAACTGCCCAGCCCATCCAAATGATCAACTCAGATACCTGGGAGAGACAAGACCCTACCAAAAGTACCAGTTAGTCTAAAATTGTTCTGCTGGAGCAGTACCTACTGCTGACTGCAAGTGCTTTGATACATAGGTGCTATCAGTAAAGCTTACTTCCCTTTCCACATGGGATGAACAACCTGCTGCAAATGAGCCCCCACCACCATGCTCACTGTTGCAGACAGGCAGCCTGCAGATGTTCCCAGATGGGAGATCATGGTCCCAGAAAGTGTTCTGATAGTTACAGGGTTGCTGCTGTTTACCAGGTCCAAGTCCTCTGGAAGCACTGTGTATGGTCAGCAGGTGCTTTTGTTTTTTAAATCATAAACCCTTGCTTTTTCACCATGGGTTCATTCTCAGAGAATACTCTTCCTTATGGTTTCTAGCCCCTGCAGGCCAGATGGTGAAACTCTGCTCCTGAGAGTGTTTCCTGAACCGTGAAACCAGTGGAGGACCATACTCCAATCACCCCAATTGCTCCAAGCAGTGCCTTACATCACAAGAGACCGTAATGAAGTCATTAGGCCTACTGGAGGAGAAAAGAGCTATTTAAAGTAGATGTAGCACCAGAACTGGACTGAAATGGAATTTTACATTTTATACATATGAAAGATTAGGCTGCAACTATACCTCCCTTCTACAGAATAAGCCATGGATCCAATTATGGCTCTTCAGCTTCCTTTCTGAATTCACAGTCAGCAAGAAAGCAGTCAATATTTATCTAAATGCTATAATGCTTCCTTCTCCTTTGTGCTCCTTGTCAGTTTGTCTTTAAATTGCAAGAAAATCTGTTGTTTATCTGCCCTAGAAGCATTTTCCAGCTGTCTGGGGAAGACCTTCACACATACCAGGTGCCACTTTTAATGACTAAGGGTTTTAACCTTTGCAACTATGGTGTGACTACAAGCAGTGCTGCAGGCTGTTGTTTAAGAGTAAAAAATATCACAATAATAAAAAACACTAACAAGAGCGTGGGCTCAGCACACAGCCTCTCCCTTCCCTGGGCTATCGCAGAGCACAAGTCCTCTGAAGGATACTTCTCTGCCAGTTTCAAATATTGACCTTGACGTCCTGTCCCTTACAATATTCTTTAAAATCCATCATCTGCAAACTAAGTTTAAGTCAGAAAACCTAATTAGTAACAGAGACAATGAATAACAAGCTTAAGAGGAGGGAGGAGAGAACCTCTTGCAGGTGGCCAGCTCTTAGCTGAATAATTCTCTGTGCAATGGTCATGCTTCACAAATTTAATTCTCAGTAATTTCATTTAGGATGAGGAAAACAAAACAAAATGAGCAAAGTGATATAGGATTTCATTTATATTCTGACAGGTACATTCATCCAAAGTTTACCTATAATGGCTGCAGTTACTGTACCTTTCTGCAAAAGCACTTAATGGTGTGAAACAAGTGGCAATAAAAACAAAAAAAAATAAATGCCAAAACACAGGACCTACTTGGCGTTGCTATTTGCTATTTTTATATCAAAAAAAAGAAGCCTCCCCACTGTCAGGCTGATTGTATTAATCTGAGATTCCTATGGTCCTTCAGACTTGATTGCTTTTTGATTCTTGCTTAGTAGAAGTGGTGATAAAGACAATGAAATCATAATTCCTATTTAGAAGGCAGTGGGGAGGCCACTTCAGTTCTGTGGTGAGTAGCACATTTTGTTGCTTCAATTAAAAAGTTGTTCTCAGAAGCTTCTGCACTATTCACACCACAAAAAGGATGGTATTTATGAGACACTTCGTGGATCACCTTTGCAATTTTTCTGAGCTATGTTGATGTTGTTGCTTAAGCACGTTAAGGCACAGAAGCAGTCATCAAATTTGAAATATTCTTTTTATCTTGAAAAAATAAATCAGTTCCTCCAATGATGGAAATATATTTTCTTTTATGTAGTTCTTAAAGTGCTGTCCGTATCTATTAAGGCTCCTAAAAGGATGTTTTCAGCAAAAGAACACCCTCTAAAACTAAAAAACACCAAACAAACCCATTAAGTATCAAGCAGTAATTGATGACATTTAGGCCAGGACTGCAGTGATTTTCAAATGCCTGCTCCCTTTGAGATGAATGCTCAGAAACCTCTAAGGGCCAAGGTCTTTATTTCTCAAGGGCAAGAATCACTGTGCAACCAAGAGCTACTGTTCTTTCCTGAAGACAGCAATGGCTGAGGGATTCATCAGCATAGCATGCAGTCCTTCGAGCTAGGCAGACGCCCTTAGGACTCAATTTTCACTTTTAAAAACTCAATACACTTCACTGGTTCTTTTAGATTTTCATATGGCAAAAGCAATGAGAAGTAATATTTTACTGAGATTAATAACAGTGGACCAAAGAGTGCATATAAGATCTGGAACCACTTCAGAATGCTGTGAGAGCACAGGTAAGATGCTGTTGGCTTAACGATAGTTCAATCACCTTTAGGAATTTCATGTAATAATGCCAGGATACTTCATGTTGACTGGGACTATAAAATCAACTATTCCTTTTGCACTGGAACCATGACAAAGACTCCTGCTACCTTTAGATCGAAACTCAATCCAAACTACACAGATGCATTTGAGGTGCTGCTATGTTTCCCTCTATGTACCAGCAGAAATACCTTCCTCATATCAAACAGTAAAATTAGCTGCAGGGGATGTAAATGTCCCAACATCCAAGGTTCCTTTCCCAATCTTTGAAACTATCCCTTGATAGAAAACTAAGTTGCACATTAAACTTGTTCTCACCAAATCTTTTGCTACAGGTCAGAGTTGTCCAAACCTACAGTTTTCACCTGTCAAGACACTGAACAGGGAAGGAAAAAGCTCAGTCCCACTCAGCTCTTCCCATGGGACCCTCAAGTCCATCTCCTTAAGCAAAAAGGGCAGTAGAAACTCAGAATCAGTCCTCCTGTCTGCAGATGGCACCTGAGAAGAGGCTAGAGCTGGAGTGACTTCATTTACTCAAATTACCTAACAAGGGAGGTAATTGCCTTGTAAAAGTTATGCCCCTAGGGGTTGGAAAAATCAACACACAGCATATGCAGGCCTTCCTTGAACAAAGCAGCTGATACCATCCAAAGGAGGACTTTAGATATGAAAAGTTGCTGTGTCCTTGCTACTGAACAAGGGCCCAGCTCTCAAACAATCCACCCAGCGCCTTCAGGAGGAGCACAGATCTCCCTGTTCTGTCAGGTGTGTTCACTCCGCAGTACTCAGCAGTGCTTCCAGTTCTCTCCTCTGCCTTTTCAGGGATATTGGTGGTAACTAATGCTGGGTAAATGGGACAGCCTGGGATCTTTCCATGAGGGGTCTGACCAACTGCTGCTACAGAGGCAGCAAGGATTTGGTTCAAGCTGCCTAGAAGCACAGTAAAGGCTTTGCCCAAGACGTAGATCGGTCGCAGGCCCTATAGTCAGCTTGGGCACAACTTGGATGTGTGCTACCACTCTGTCCTGCTCATGGTAGGCTACCTCCAAGGCCATGCCCTTTGGCCATGGTAAGCACACTGGGTGAATGAGTGTGATGTGAGGCAATGCCCTTCTAAGTATGAACTGAGACCTAGCTTGAAGGGTTTCCCAGCATCTTCAGATGCTAGTTGACCTAGGAGAAGCCGACCCAGTGCTGATTATATTATCTATGTTGCTTAAGTCAACTTTTGCTTTGGAACTCTCTTGTAAAATCTCAACTGAACCCTAGCATATGTGTGCTTTTAAATATCCCCAGCAGCTATTACGTCCCTGAAAACTAACCTTGGCTGAAATTTAAGATCCAGGTTCCTCAGTAAAACACCAGCGGGAAAGGTTGGTCAGGGAAACTTCAGACTGTTACAGGTCTACCTGCACATCCTAAAGCATGTGTGCAGCTGCTCCTGCCATACCTGGAACAGGGCAGGAACAGTTCCTCCTTAGGTCTTCAGGTCTCTATAGGCCATGCTCTGTACATTCATGAAGAGGTAAGGGAGACCAAAGCCTCAACAAATCACCTCTTGCTTTGCTGAGCAGTGAGGGAGTAGTATTATGTCGTACTTGGGCTGGTCCGTCAGTGGAGTCCATAAGTGGAGCTGGTTATTTGCTCCCCTCTCCTTTACGCAACCTTTACACATCCTAACTGCCCCCCTCTCCTTTACACATCCTCACTAGCACATCCTATGAAGACCAGGATTGATGCCACAGTACATAGGAACATACACTCCAGCTGGAACCAAGCAGAGCCTTGAAATGCTGCTGTGGATTTCACTTCCAAGCCATGTCATTCTGCTCCAGTCTGTGACGCTTGAGACAACATTATTGAATTCCCTCATTTGAAGCAAAGCATCTTCAGAAGCCCTAATGTTTGATCTCAGCCTCACAGCTGGGGAAAACTAACAGCTGTTTTGTGATTCAAAAGGAACAGAACAATAACCCACTGAGGCTACTTCTCCTGTATATGTGTATGGCTGAGTCAGATGAATAATTGGACAATGCAGATCAGTTAAGCCTAATTCACTTAATAGCATTAATTTGCAAATTAGTACACATTAGGTGAATCATCTGCAATTTATTTTGAAGCTATGTTAAAAAATATTAAAGTAGTTACAATGAAACATAGATAAATATTGCTGCTGAAGAGGTTCTGAAGCAGGCAGTTGCTATGTTGACGTTTTTATCTGTAAAGGTTGGGGATGCATAGGTCTGAGATTTATAAAATCAGTAGGAAGCATATTTTCTTCCAGGCTTGTGCAGCTTTTATCACCCTGACAACTCTCAATGGAGCTTAAACAATCATCAGAGACAGGCTGAAAAAGTTCTGACTGGGATCCACGCTTCGGTGTTGCTGGGACTGATGTAGGGGTCTGGTGCAAGGAAAAGAAACCGTTTTCAATCTGAAATCTGGTCTAAGAAAATCAGCTGGTAAAATAATCTGGCCTGCTCACACTCTTCCTAGGAAGGCTTGGAAACATGTCTGGCCTATTGTTACTAAGTGGCACACACCTAGGGCAGATGAGCATCTGATATTTGAGCCAGCTTGGTGATGAACACTGGGAGGAAAATGCCAGTATTATTATTATCATTTTATTAAAAGGCTGAAAAATTCTTTGGTCAGGTACAGTTAATAGGATCTCCTGGGATCTTACTGCAACAGTAGTGCTGCAGCTACTGGAGAACTAACATGGTTTAGGAAGATGCTGAGCTCTGAGTTGTATGTGATCAGAGCAAACTGAAGAGGCACAATGAACACAGGAGAACAAATGTGCTATCCCCTCTT
Organism: Coracopsis vasa; assembly: GCA_026283785.1. NCBI lineage: Eukaryota > Metazoa > Chordata > Aves > Psittaciformes > Psittacidae > Coracopsis > Coracopsis vasa. The sequence goes on along the minus strand of JANHGB010042822.1, from coordinate 28,049 downwards.
TGCCAAAGAATAAACCCTCCATCACTGTCTTGATTGTGCAATGATGGCAAAACCTGGTGTTGAATATATGTTTCTGGACAAAGATCGAATCACAGCAGCAGCAGTTTAGCAGTTTAATCTGACACCTCCCTGAAACCAACTAGCACCAGAAACACATACTGCTGCAGTGCTCAGTTGCTTCATATTATCAGTCCTTTTTCCTTTTGAGCTATAAATACAGGGTTTGCTCCTTAACAGGTATAAATCGTGCTCTCTGTAGATTTCAGTACATATCTAGCAGCTTGTACTTGCTCTGGATCTCACTAGTCAACACCATGTACACAGCATTTCCTCAGTCGTGCCAAATGGGTAACAGTTTTAATCAATTATTTATTTCTTTCCGTGATGGTCCTTTACACTCTGTTTTACTGACACTTTCCTCCATGGCAAGCATTCACAGGTTTAGAAAAGAACTTTGCTGCAGTCAATTTGACTTCACATGAAAGCCACGGAGCTGCCAGAAAAGCTAATCTGCCTAAAGAAACTATTACCTATAATACCTTTATGCTGTGTGTAGAACTTCAGAGGCATGCTATCGTACATTTTTGGAAGGATTTAAAACAGTAAACCAGCCGTAACAGTTACATTGCCCAGCTGCTGAATTATACATTGAGAAAATTGATCTAGCATTACGTTGTGTCTATCAAAGTTAGAGCCTCCCCGCTCCCAGTCATGGCTTGTCAGGTTTGATGGGGAGCTGGTTAAACACCATGTCAGAGGAGGTTACCTGGGGCAGTGCACAGAAGGCTGCCTGCCAGTCAGCTGGCAGCCCTGTGGTATCTATCAGATCCAGAAAAATACTGGGAAGTAGCTAATGATGTAGACTTCCAGTGAGTGCATCATGGTTCTGCTTTTCCATGTTAATGCTTTATCACCATGAATGAGAAACCAGCCACCCTTCCCAAGCTCTTCACAACCTCCTGCTCCTTGGACACAAGCTATGATACACAAACTGCACACAGTCACAGCTGAAAGCCCCCCAGGTCCAGGCCTCAGACACCACAGCAGCTCACCAGGCTGGCCAGCCCTCATCATCACTGCTTCTATTACCTGACCCACACCATCGGCTAAATGGCTCTCGTGCAATCAAGATTCATACCCCACAGAAAGCATATAGACTGAAGCCCTGCTGAAGAGTCACAGCAAGATGGAACAAGAAAGACAGTGGATGAAAGTCTCCCAGAGTTGTGCGCCGCTGTGGGAACAGCACAGGAACTTCTCCTGCAGAGCTCTGTTCCAGGACATGCTTAGCAAAGACTAAACAGCCTTGGGCTCTGGTAAGCTTCATCCAGCTGGAAAAGAGGCCCTGCAGGCCAGAGTTCAGAGAGATCTTTGGGCCCAGAACGTTCATCAGTCCTAGAGCACGTTGTTATCATAGCATGAAAAACAGCCAGAAAACTGACTGCGTGTTTTTAGGGCCTTTAACCTGCCACAGCTCTAATGAGATGTTAGAGAAATGTTATGTATAAGATAAGGCACGTGTGCGGATAGTAACCGATGTGCTGCAAAAGCCCTTTGTTTGTGTGATCCTGTGTGTAGCGCAGACAGTGGCTTTCTCAATAGGCAGCAGGAAAGCACTGCGAGGCTCCCAGTGCAGAGGTTACCCTCACTTCCAGGACACTGGTTACACAATCCAGCGGTACGGCACACCACGGCCGCTGTGGGGTTTTAACCATCGCTTCATCCCAAGTGCCCTGTGCTGTTGAAAATGTCATAGTTCAACACACAGTGAATTGATTCTTTTACTAGGTCAGGCTCGGTAACAGGCACTGATTTAAGCAGCTTATTCCAACAGATCCCTAAACGTTGTTCTTAAACAGCAGCTTTCAATGATCAGATGGGAAACGGTTTCTGCTCCTGGTGACACATTCCCAGACACGCAGCCAGGCTGGGTGCAAGGCAGAGCAGGAAAACTGGCCTCTGCTATTTGGTAGCATTTTCAGGGAACACCAAACATTGCTTACTTCCTAATCTTCCTACAGAGTATAAATTGTTGCTCTGGGCTATTTCAGAGAGATAATGCCGGTGACTCACTTGAGTTGTATATTGACCTCAGGCACTGTGAAGATATATCTGACAGTGCTTTTAAAAACAATTAATGCAGATTTCTGTACTTCTGTAGATGCCTAGGGTGCACTCAAGAGACTTTCATGAGGTGTTAAACTACACATACCTGGACAAGCCCCATGTTATATGTTATTAGTAGTCAAAATATCCCTAATCATTGCTCATACAATCTTCCAGGCTGCATTCCCTACATCATTTTTGTTCTTTCTTCCCCTTAGCCAATCAAAAGCTGGTGACAGAAAATGTTACCCTCGTTACCAGTATGATAATCTGGGAAGAAGCTGTCCCTTATCACTTCATGCAGGTCTGTGCAACCTCAATTCAGCATGACAAAAACGAGTGCCTGAAACACTGAGAAATTACAATCTGGTGGATCTCTTAATACTCTTCACATGAAGACATAAATGTTTTCCAGAAACTAAAAAACTATGCCACTCACCTCAAGCAAATACAAGCAAAATTACTTAGAATTAAATAGCTTATAATGTACCTTAGATTTTCTTTTGGATATACTGGTCCATATTAAGCTTAGACTCTATCAACGTATGACTCTGAGAAGGAAGCAAAGCCAAATCAGTTTGTCTACACTGAAAACACAGAGAGGGACATCTTTTAAGCAAACTAGCACGTTTTACTGTCATCTGGTTGGTTGGTTAGTTTTGGGGGGTTTGGGGTGTTTCGGTTTGGTTTTAGGGCATAATGGTACTTTAATGGCCTATCTGCAAACATATGCATTTTTTCTTTAGTAAATGCACTGAGGAAACACTGACCCTTCAAAACAACTAAGCTTACTTTACAGGTATGCATTTTCACTTCCATGCAATCAGGGAGGAAAAACATTGATTCTGAGAGTGGTAATAAAGACTAGGAATTTAATAGCATTCTAGTACACAACTTAAATGTGGGTTTGTTATTCTTCTAATCAGTGCATTACAGGAATAAATACAGAAAATGCAACTGTGATTGCACAGATTTAAGGATCAAGAGGTGGTAAATCATGGTCTCTCACGATTTTATGTAAAATCCACTGACTTGAGTCTCCTTAGATTCTAATCGGCTTTGGCTGAGTCCCTTAATGATATTAAAATCCATCTGTTATTAAACATCATGTTTAATACAATAGTATGCAAATGCTTTGTTTCATAAATATCATCATGAAAAAGTTCAGGTCCAATCATATTCCTCTTGAAGTCTGCAACATAAATTCTGTAGACATCAAGAACAGGTGGGGGATATCCATTTTTAATTGCACTGTTTACAAGTATTGACAGAAGAATACGATACAGTAGTCACAAAATTAAAGAGGCTTCTATGAAACCTACAAAGAAGAGCAGCACGGAACCAATGGAGTAAGTAAAAGCAGTATTTCAAAAAATAACAAATCAGACTTGGCAGTTTTGGAAAACAGTACTGAAGAAAAGACAAACGAATCGGCACAGTTTAACAACCTAATTTCTAAGTGCACTTTATAATAACTCTCCTCACAAGCTGCTGTTTTCCCAGAAGATGATGACAAAAAGCCTCATTAGAAGATCACGGTTTTATAGTGACAGGTTTTATTGCATTGCCAGCTGTGAATCTAAAAAAAAAAACAACAGCCCCCCCCAAAAAACCCACCTCCTATAAAGATTCCTAAAACCCCTGTTTTCTTTTGTTATCATCAAAAAATAGCAACAGAGCACTTCCATATGTTTGTGAATACCCACAGTTCTATTAAAAAAAAAGTTAAAGAAAAGTGATTTTTGTCTTAGCTTCAAAAATAATATAAAGAAACATTTCAGAACAAGATATCTCAATGATCAGATATGTACAATGTGATAGATTTAAGTCCAATCCTGCAAATACATGTTCATGAATGCAGACTTAAGAACCTGTTGATCCTGAGTAAAATCAAAGACTGGCAGGATCAGGCTCTTAGCTTCACCCATTATAAGCTTTTCCACAGTATGTCCTAGGCTAAAAAGTATAGATACAGTATATACTCTGTATACTGATTTATACAAATGGTCTTTTACAGCTCTATCCCTGTTATTGCTTGGCTAAAAGTGAACATTTGGAACAAATTACATGAATCATAAAGGATAAAACTGAGATGCAGCTTCTGACGACTGAATTTCTACTTGAGCCATTTTAAATTGGGTACACTGTAGCCACTTGCGGAGCACAGATGAGCTATTGTTCATTTGTCCTGACCCCTGTAACATCCTTAGGCTGTGATGGTTGACATTGCTCTGGATGGCTTGGAGGCGAAGCTGGAGTCCAGCAGATAAATGCTGTTAAAATAATGCAAAACATTCAGTTTCTTTCCTTTACTACATGGATACAGCAGTCTGAAAGGTACCGGTTGATGGCCAGGGAAAGTTCCTCCACTGCTCCAGTGTCACATTTCTTTCTTCAACATCCTGCACTGCAGCGTTGCCATGAAAGGCAAATGTGCTTACAGAAACAATTCCATACTGAGACCAACTCCAATGCTTTTATTCTCATCACCAAAATCCTCTTGACTGGCAAACACTCATCCACCTTGCTCTCTCTTACAAATAGGGCCAGCTGGCACAGTTTTACCCAAGCAAGCAGGCCCAAAATATCTATCTGCTGTAGAAGCCAAATCCACCTCCTGAGTCAAGAGTCCCAATCCTGACTTGACAGGGGACTCTCAAGCCTAAGATGGCAAGAAAATCACAGCTCAGGGAATAACCAATCTCGATGAACAGGGAGGAAAGGCCCTGCCACAGAACCAGGGTACAAAAAAGTGTTTCAGAAGGGAAAGCAGTACTGATCCCAGGATAAGTATCTTAGCTGATGATGTTCTGTATATGCTCACATTTCAGACTTTCATCTGGATACACTAATATGATCTGTTTTCAGAGAGTCTGGAGAGTCTGGATCTTATTTCCACAAATTAGAGAAACGTGTAATACTAAGAATAAAAAGATAAGGTACTAGAAACAACTTACCTTTAGATTTGACTGGATCATTGGCAACCACATTGGTATGAGCTGTAAGAAGAGAGGTACATTTTATTATTATACAAGCGACTGTAAACATGCTCCAGTTACTGTGAGACAGGGAAGGGTATATCTAACACATTTAGCTGTCCAAATGGACAAAGCCTGAACCACAAACCTGGAAACGTGGTTATTTTAAAATGATACTCCCTGATGGGGCAGATAACTCTGAGATAAAGAAGCCAGCTTCTCTTGTGTGTAGCTTGATGAATCACCAGTAGCAATTACTGATATCTTGTTTATAGCAACAATGAGGGTACAACATAAAAACTTGTTAAAGAAGTAGCTTCTTATTTTCCTTGTGAGGGTGTTTCTGTATGTGCAGGTAACAATACTGGAATAAATACAGTGAACACTTTGCATGGTAAGGTACACATCAAGAACTGAAAAAACATCCAGTAGAAGCTGCTAAAAATAGAAATAGCCCAGATATTTAAATGATAATCAGCATTTATAAGCCACAAATCACATCAGTGCTTCACTAGAGGCCTGTAGGCCTGGGAGCACAGGTGAAAAGTATCTAGAATGACAAGGTGAGGAGGTCTGTGAATCTGTCACCCATGATTGGATTGATATGTATTTCAGTCCTTCAGAGAACCTTTACTTCTGAGTAAGTACAACATGACAAGCTTATGCCTCACAGAGAGGCATTTCTAGCAGAGGTATTCATGTTCTCCAATACTAATTTAACCACTGAGGTTATTGTTCTAAAATGTTCCTCCAAATGGCATTAAAATTTGCAATTTGCCAATTATGCTACCGGGAGCTGCAAGTTAAACCTAATCAGTATTGACAACATTAGATAAAGTGCTGTTTCCCTTGTGCAAGGAATGATAGCGATTTCAGTTTCAGTGCTCTTTTGCTGGAGAATCATATGCAGCCCTGTCAGGACTGATTACTTAGTCTACCACATGAAGAACCATATTCAAACCTCAGCATTTACAGACAGATGAATGCTAAAACAGCTGGAATGCAGCCAGATGCAGCAGATGTGTGAGTTCTTGTACATCCTTCCATAAGCTCTCACACTAAGTGCTTAATAAGACCAGTGACCGCAAGTCCTCATGTTTTTTTCTGGAGGAAGGAACAGGTAAGCATACTGAGAAGCCATGTTCCAAGCCTCACTGTTATCAACAAAACGTCACTGAAAATTTCATCCAGCAATAATGAAGTTCCTTTGGAGCTAGGCAGTGATGACAGGACTGGCGTCAGAAGTACATTAAGCAAGGAAAGAAGCTAGGCAGAAAATTCAGGGTACCCCTCTGCATCTGAATCAATTCAGTGGACATCTTTTACAGTCAGCTGAGAGAATTAAGCACTTCTCACAGCCAGTTCATCTTGTCCCAAAGCAGGTATCTAAAATAGATCAAGATGAATCATGTCCAAAAATACCTGTTTCTTTCCACTGATTATAAAGGGCACTCATGGAAACTAGGTCATATTGATACTTATGTTGTAGAGGCCTAAGGTTAGATACAGATCATTGTCCTCCAGCACCACTTCTGTCTTCCAGGGTGTGGACACATTTAGGGAAATGAAACCTTCTGCTGCAGGAACAAGCAAGCAAACCCTCCACTCTGACATCTGCCAGTTAGATAAATGAGACAAGAAATTTTTATTGAAGCACTTGAGTTTTATTACCTAATCTCCAGACAGCCTTTTCTTCACAAAGGAAGAATACATAAAGCTAGTTAGAAAGAACAGCTGGAAGAACAGAGTGCCGTCACACACTGTCAATAGCTTGTACTTTCAACAGAATTATGTTGATTCCAGTGCAAGTTTTGATGGAAACCAGGTGAAGAACGGGTTGAGCACTGTGCTCTTCTGGCTTCCAACTTTGCTGCCTGCCCAGCTCCCTAGAGATCTACCCAGCAGCTGCTGGAGCTGCCTAACCCTGTGGTTCTCTGGAAAAAACACTGTGGTGTCTGAGCTGCTCCATTCTTTATTCTAGGCTTCCAAATTCCTCAGACATACATCTGATGGTCAGATGGAGAGCTGTAATCAGCAAGGACCTGGTCTTCATCATCAATGGCTGTCCTGGGATGGCTAGTTTCCCAGTTCCTTTGATACAGAAAAGCCCAAGGAAAGCCGAACACTTTCATTTCAGTCCTCTTAAAGCAGAATGCTTTCCCTCAGAGAAAAATATAATGAATGAAATATATATGTGGGTTTGTGTGCATCTGTGAATGTATATACATCTTACTCCAAATTAGAAAAAAAATAAATACATAACAGTTGAAATAAACTTTGTTTTCATCACCAAACTGGTAAAGATAGTCTAACGTAAGATACAAAAAATATTCTCTGAGAAAACAGACTATGGGAAGCAATCAAGACATGTTTCAATGCCTCCAGCATGAGTTTAATATAATAGCAAAGGCAAACACAGTAACAGGAGGAGGAAAACTCACAGCACCAACACAAGGAGGAGATGAAGGAGTATTTAGGCATAAAGAAAGCTCTTCTTTCAGTGAAGGACAGCTGAATTGTTTACACCTCTTTCTCTTTTGTTTTAGGACCTATTTTCCCCTCAGTTGTCATACAGAAAATGGCCACCTAAGACAGCTATCCCATAATCCACTTAGCATCATGTCACATGCAGCACCTTCACACTGTGGTGCACTAAAAATATGTGTATCCTCAGACACACTACTTCATCAACAAATGAAGTTTTTGCAACACCTGATTCCTTAGGTGGAATAAAAGGCACTACAGTAAGTACAATTCTATAAATGTCAAATGATCAGGCTTTATCAAGGCTACTGTGCTCAGTTCCAAGAGGAAGTCATTGGGAATTAATAATTTTGCCAAATGAATTTCTGATAGAGTATTGAGAATGTTCTGCTAAAAAAAAAATTAATCTCACTACACTGTCAATGAAAACTAAACCTGGTTTGAAAGGCTTATATCTAAAATAAAATTTAGAAAAAAAGGTTAATGCACAAGACAAAATTGTTTCATTATCAAGGGCAGGGCAATAAAAGATTGTCTAGAATAGAGCAAGCTACCCCAAAAACTGCCCAGTCAACTAAATATTCAAAGAATTGTCATCCTTGCAGACTTCTGAAATAGGAGTAAGAAAGTCCAGATCATCTTCACAGCTACTGAAGAAGAGACGGTCTTAAAATTGATCTTTTTGAATCACGGAAATGCCACCCACTTCCTGGTTCCTTCTGCCTCTTTGAAAGACTTTAAACATACAGTAAGTCTTTCCCCAAATCAACACACTTTTCAGCTCTACAATAAATATTCTTACAATTAGTTAGTTTTGAAAAAAAAAATCGTAACCTGGGACCAGAAATCCTATAACACTATCATGTATGTATATTGTTCTTGCATGATTTCACATTAAGGCTAAGTAAAGGAGATTTTGCTACTCAGATTCTTCTCTTCCATGTCCCATCCACTGCACATCAAAGAAAGCTTAACACCTTAACTTTGAATTTCACATGTTTATGAGCTTGATTTTGTACTAACAACTATGTTCTTTGATTTAGCATATTATTGATATATATTAACAAATATAACTCCCTGGAACTATTCATTTGAATTGTGACAGGAATTTGGTGCTAAAGGCCTCTCTTTTCACAGCTTTAAAAACATTCTCTATCCTTGTCAAATTCTGGGCATTCTGGACTGGCTGAAAGAGAAGCCCATATGTCTTCCAGAGACAGGCATGACCACTTTAACATCCCTTAGTGCCCAAGTTTCTGTAGTGAATCAAGTCATTACTGACTCTAAATCTGTATTTTCACGATGAGCATGAATACTTCATGCTAGTTGACACCAAGACCTTCAGTTAGTTTCAATTCCTGCTTGACCATAAAAGACTGGAGTAAAACAACAATCCTTCATACCAGCAGCAGAAATAAAACCCAACATATTTCTATTAGATTCACAGCGTGTTTAACTACTTGATTTGTTGATATTTTATGTGAAAACTCCCTTCAGAATAATGCAATGGGAAAACATGTAAAAAAGTCATTGACTGGTCTTTTCACTAGAGAGTTTATTTTTTGTATGCCCTGCCAGGTTTTATTTCTGCAACAGCATTCGACCTCAGCTTCCTCCACTTTCTTTTTTTTCTTTTGAGTGGGAGGGGAAGCAGAGGACAATATGCCTGGAAATCACAATAGACAGGCAACATCATTAACTAAATACTCCTGGTATGGTATGCCTACCTTTACAAAGATAGTAGAGTTGCATTCCTGTAAAGCCTCCATTAAACTGATCACATGCAGGCACACCATTTCCACCATCTGGGAGAGAGAGGGAAAATCAAGCATAAAACCAACTTAGTGTCCAGCATAACAGTGTTGCAAGCTAAGCCAACAGTGTCTAGAAAGAATCTTCCTGTATTTGCCTAGCACTTATACTGAATCACTAGAAGTGCATTTCTTAGCCACTGGCATATAAAATTAAATATTACATGAGTACACAAGGGACATTTTTCTTTACTTATTTTCTCCTTAATGCAACACCTATCTGTTAAATATTTCAAAGTGCTTGAGGTATTTCAATTCAGATCACACATCAAAACAAGTTGCCTTCAGCTTTGTTCTTTTCAGACATCATAAATCCTTTGACATGCCTTTCTGTGTAGTTCTCATCAATCAGTGTGTCAGAAATTGATATTTTTATTTGCTGTATCTTTGAAAATTAATATATCCACAAACCCCATCTTTTTCCCCCCATCAAAAGATAATTTATTGTTCTGAACTGGCAGCAAATTCATAATTCTTCCATTTTGTACCATGAATTATGACAGATGCAAATATCAGTTATTTGGTAGTAGACAGCATTTTATGTTTTATATTGTGTTAATTCATAGGTGCAATGAATTCTTAGCCGGCAGTATTTACAGTGTCTGTCTGAACTATGTATAAATTCCCCTTGATGATAATAAACTTAGCTTTTATGTAGCGCATTTCATCTTCAAAGCTCTTTACAAACACTAGCTAATTAACCTGACAATGCCCATGTGAGACAGGCAAGTATTATTATTATCTACTTTTCGCAGAGCAATAGCTGTGGCAGGGAGTTTAATAACTTGCACTAAAGCCACATAATGAGATACTTTCAGAAAAAAGGACTGGAACTTGGGACTTCCAGGTCATATTCTTGTCCTAATGCTTGACAAGAAGCCTTTGTGTCTGATTAAACTACTGGCTAGTTAGAAACTTCATGCACATTTCCTGTTCATTCAAATGGAGCTTCCATGAACTACTGTTCCCAACAGTGGTTTGTCAACCACAGAGACATCACTAGATGTCAGAGGCTAAAATACCATTTAAATACAACTTACATGGTCCTTGCTTGATAAGGACAAGACACAAGGGAACAGTAACCAGTTCAAAGACTTCCAAGTGCAGTATGCAATTACAATTCAAAGGGTAAAAGTCCCTACCTGCCTGGGGTGAAAGATGTTTCACATGGGGAAAGGGGAATTACAGAAAATAATTTCCATGTAGGTAGCAAGTCTCCATTTGAAAAAATAAAACAAAGAATGAAAATCCCAAACCTTAAGAGCACTCAGAGGATTGGGCCAAATATAAAGAACCTTTCTCCCTCAAACTAGTATCAGGCTCTCCAGAGTCAGAGCTACTAGTTACCATCTCAGTTAAAGTTAAAAGGTTTTGATAAGTCATGACAGAATTGTCATGGCTTTCTGGGAACTGGGAATCACAATATGTCTTGCCTATCAGAAACAAGCTCTCAATTTCGGAATCATTTGTCCATGGGAAGCAAAGGTAGCACCTATGAGAAGGGTGCTGGAACTCCTCTGGGTTCTTATGTTACTATGCTGCTCCTACAATAGTGAGTAGTTGAGATAACGTGTAAGCATTTGTTTATTTCCAGAAAATGGTCTGGACAATTTCTGAACAGAGTGAACACTTCCCTTTCAAACCTTACCTCTAGAAATACCTCCTTCAAGTCATGCATTACCCAAAAATCTTTCCAGAGATATTTATATAGCTTATTTTTCATGAGTAACCAATGGGTTATGAATAGTCAAGTGTCAGCATTTGCATATTTTTTCACCATTACATGGTTTAAAAAAATTTAAATGGATATTCACAGAATTATCCTAAAACAGTTGCTCCTGTTAGGCAGAGTCAGATGAAAGAATAGGACCGCTGTGAAGGGTAGGAAGATATATAAAACAAGACCTTACACAGGGAGCCTTTAATAGCCAGACACATTCTGGCTAGATCCTGTTTCAGACCCATGGCAAGGTTAACCACTATTAATTAGCTTTCCTTGTAAGTTCTGAAAAGCATCGAAGTTACTTTATGATATTATTCATAGTCTGATGTATTCCACTGAAACACTGCCAAGCCCTCTGAGTTTAATCTATACTAAATCAGTACACAGCACCTAACTCACCACTTTGTTATGTGCCATCAGCTGTAGGATGCTAGGTGTCACTCGGCTCCAGAACTCCAGGGCTGTAAGGATTGCTGTAAAGCTAAATTCGTTCTGATTCTGGACTGTTGGAGTTACTGCTGTTTGTTCACAATATACTGTCCAGAGCTGAGCAAATATAAATGCATGGAAGAGGGAACACATGTGCAGAACAGATGTCTGTAGAAATAGAAAATAGAGGAAAACGTTTCTTCAAATACGTGCATTGAGATACAGGGCAGAGGCTTCCATCAAAGCACTGTGCAGTCTTGCCTCTCACTTTCCCACACATTTCCTTCTCAGGAATGGGTAAGTCAAGTGCACTTGATAATATCTTTGCTATGTTTAAAAACTGTTTGTATATTTCCAGACTAAAAACTGCATTGCAAACACACACCCCCAGGCAATCTTAGTGTATGGCATTAAGGTCAGCCGCTTTAAAGGGAAGGTTAGTTTTGCAAAACAGCTACTCAAGACTAGTTCTGAGACTTTATCGATGAAAAACTCCACCACAGCCTGTGGAAGGCCTGGAGGCTCTGGCACATATGACTCCATGTCAAAAATGTTGCTGGGGTAAGTTATTCAGATCACCTGAAAGAAAGGACATTATACACAAAACATCATCTTACATATCTTCTGTTAATCCGTTACCCATTTTTACCTTGCTGAGACAGAACTGTTCACAGTCAAGGGAAGTAAGTTTTGAAAAGCTAACAGAGAATTCATTTTGCGTACTCAAGCATGGCTCTTTGTTAACATGTGTTGTATATGACAGTGCCTGAGCTTCCAGGAGTGCTGGATGTTAACTAATTCATTACAAGAAAGATGTTCCTGGTCCAAGATGTTTTCTCAGTTTACAAGTGCAACAGTGATTCATGCTCTGTGGCAGTATGACTGCACCAAACATTACAAGGGTTGCTTGGTAACTGGGAAGAGGTATTTGAAAGAAAGCCAAATAAATGAATGGGAAGCACCAGTGTCTTGGCTGGGTGGGGGGAAAGAAAGGGGGATTTTATGTACACGATAAATGAGTGATAATTCTGCTTCTGTTGCTAATAAAAACCTGGTTATTGTCAAAGACTGCAGCTGTATCTGTGTTAAACTACTGTCACAGATGGCTTATGATGTGCAGTAACACTTGAACCATCACTGCCAGTAATTGACTTTTGATCATAACATTATTTATAGGTTATCCAATTCTACTATACAACTACAATAAATAATATTCTGAGAGATTTGATACAGAGATGTCCATTGCTAAAGCTTCAATTTGGAATTCAGTTTTTCCTTCCTTATTCCTGAGATACTTTGAAATTGTTGAATCTCAGACTTAATTGTAGTTAATTTTATCACCAGTTTTCTATGCATGAAGAGGCAGCTATGTAAGAAAAAACAGATTTCTTTCCCTAAATCCCAGGTTTTAATAAGGTTTTACCCCTTCTTTTTCCTTACACAGACATAAATGTTTGCAATGATAAGGCGAATATATAACACATCTCCACTTAAAACACAGAATCCCTTACCTTTGATTGCTCTGGAAACCCAATCAGAATGACAATAAGGTGGTCAGCAATTTGTGAACCCGCATCCAGTGGAATAGGCATGCAAGATGACGGAGAATTTGGACAGACAACATTGTGTGTCAGAGACCCCAGAAGTAACCAGGACAGCAAACGAATGTGTGATACACATTCTATGAACTCTTTGGGCCTGTCAAGAAAGAGCGGATTTTACAACGATGCTAAGGTTTCTGGTTTTCCGCAAAATATGGAGAATCCTTGTGCACACTACGCAGTCTCAGCGTGCTGGAGGCAGAGACCATTGGTACAGCTTATGGGGAGACTATAACCACACAGAACTTAGGGCACTTGACATACTGCTAGCAAGTCCAACAGAACGTATTTGAGGGGTCTGAAACACAGTCTCTATGCAAGCCTAAAACATTCAGATTCACCAGTTCACTACACAGTGATTTTTAAGACAAAAATCAGATGGGAAGTGTTTCGAAGTGGAATGCTCCTCTCTGCTTCCCTGGACAGCACACGGCTGACAGCACAAGGGCACGGAATTCATTCCACAGGAAGCTCCAAGGCAGGCACCATACCTTACTTCCACTGTGTTCCACTTCTTCATCAGTAAAGTAGAGTTAATTTCTCTTTGTCTTAACCTCTCCTTGGAGATTCAGACTGCATGTTTTTGAGGGCAGGGTCTAAGTTCTTTGTGACACTTACGTATTTATCCACTATCTAGTATAATCTCAAATTGTAAAGCAATGCAGTTATATAATCTAAAAAGGAGTAACACTTCTCTGGTGTCATCTTGACTGTCCCCTTGCTACTACCAAGTTCAGATTACACACTCCTTTGAATTCATAAGCACAGGAAAAAAAAAAGGTTTCAGTCAATAAGTCATTATTTCCTAGGCAACTCTCACTACTGTTTTTAATTTCGAATTTGATGTCATTGTCAAGGACTCTTAGAAGCAAAGAGGCATTCCATTCATTTATTTTTTTTAATAGACTCTGACACAATGCTTTTCCTCAAGTACATGTAGGGTCTTAAAGGAATTCACTACCTTCAACTCAGAACACATAGTCCTTTTTTTTACATGTAAGAAACTAAAGCACAAGGAGGTAACAATTCCGTATTTCCAAAGTCAGGTATGCTCTACATGAAACTACATGCAGATGTGTTTTGGACTTGATAATCTTAAAAGTCTTTTCCAACCCAGTTGATCCTATGTATCTATAGGACTGAAGCCTAAGCAACATAGTCCCCAGAATCCTGGTCTGGGCAGGTAGCCTGAGACAAAACATGGACAAGAATACAAGTTTGTCGAAACACAGTCCAATGGTCTACACTCAAAACATCTAACTTGTTGTCATTGCAAGACAAGGAAAAGTATCTCCCTTTTTTTTTTGAAGATAAAACACTGCAAATTGGGGCTTCTCATAGTGAAAAGGGACAAAAAAAAACTTGCCTTGAAGAACTGGATTTCTCTCATCTAACTTCAACCAGATGAAGTTAGTAATTTTATCATATCAATAGGCTGACACAGTTCTCGCTCATCTGTACTCCATAATTTCAAAGGACTTTTCCCATTGTATTCTCGATAATTCCCAACATATTTTCTATAATTCTAGGACTGATCAAGCACCTGTGTGCTTTTCACTGTCTTTACCTAGATCGAGGATCAAGTTAATTTCCAGGGTAACTTCAGTGAAGCCAATGAAGTTACCATCACCGTCCCTTTAGTGTGTACTTTAAGTATTGCATTGATGGATCAAGGAGCTGCTGAACAGCTGTTACAACATTCCACAGCCACAATTCCCTGCTGCGGGACTTATCTATGGAATCTGGCAATAAATGCAGAATTTTGTGAAGTTTTCTAACTAATTTAGTATTCCTTTTTTTGGAAAAACCATTCTCACCCTTGTTGCATTGCAGAAGGAGGATGGTAAAGCCAAGGCAAATATCGGATCACAGCTTTGTTGTCTCTGTGGTTTCCCCGGGTGATTTCCATAGCAGCAATCTGAGCTAAACCAACTTTCAGATGTCCACCAAACGTGTCTTCATGCAGTGGTTGTGAACAAGTCTTCATGTGGCTCTGCAAGACAAAGATCTGATTTCCTACCCCAAAAGAGTACTTCATTTGAACTAAGTTCTTCCAAGTAACAAGGTGTTCTATTCCATTTCCCTTCAATTACTTTCTCAGGGTCTCTGAGCCTACAAAACTACAGAATAAAGCTCAGAAACAGACTTTTTTTAAAAACTCCCCGGTCCCTACATAGTGGCAGCAGCTTTATGATGCAAATCTTTCCACAGAGGGACACATTTTCAAGAGCCCACACAAAATATGAACTGTGCAAAATGTATAGGCATCTTCCGCATCAGCAAACTCAACAGCTGACAACTGTAAACTAAAGGTTTCATATCCAGACAGCTTAAGTGAAGATAAAAGAATCTAACCATTTAACTAGATAGCATCTGGGCAGGAAATGCCTTCCCTGTGCAATATTCCATTTACATGTACAGAAATTAGAAAATTCACCAGCAATATGACTTTGTTGCATTATTCAGCTAAAAATGCCTTTAAGCCCTGGAAATGAAAGGGCTAAACCTTTTACCAAGAAACGTGCAGATATTTATGCCTGGAAAGATACTTTATTTTCCTGCTTTGTCAGTTCTAAAGAATGTGTCATTGGTGCTTCTTGTGATACTTGTATATTTCTAATTAAGCTAATTTTGCATTACCTTCTTTTACTAGACTAACAGAACACATGCTGAGTGCATTTGCTTGGTTAAAGGAGAGACATATGGTTTGCACAAGAAAATCCAGGTCATCAGCTATTAAATTACAACAACAGGATAAAATCCAGTGGACCAATAATATCTTATAACTGGTAAGTATCTGACCCCAGAAACTTCAACTCTGAAAAATCACCTACTTGAAGTTTCTTTCAAGAGAAGAAAAAGGTTATGTACCAGCATGAATATCTAACGACTTTGTCATAGAGCCAGGTAAAAAGGATAGACAGGTATGTAGGCAGATACATTATACATCTCCCAAAATGGGAGAATTTTCTAAGTAAAACCTTGCTGAGCTTTACCAATTAAAATGCTATCCCAAAGGGAAAAGAAATAATAAACTGAACAGAAACAATAAACTGGAATGTGATTATCTTGCAAATTAACATTTATACCTTTTTTATAATGCAGTTGCTAATACGTAGGGCTGAAAGTACTTAACCTCTTTCAAAGAAGCTATTTTCAGACATGAAAATAAGACATTGGAAATGAATAAACAACTTTAACTATTTCTGTTCACTGAATTTCTACAGAGAAGGCATTTCAAAATTTGAAAACCAAGGTTAAACTTTCACTGTTGGGATTGTTATTGGTCATATAAATCATACAGTATTCTTTGTGTTGGTTTAGTGGGCCAGACGCTGTTGATAATACGTATTTGGAATAAGAAACTGTACAACTGGATAATCTTAAGACTCATTTCCTAGGACACCGCTGTTAAAAAACCCACGCAACATGAGTAAATATATTAAATGAACTTAAAAGATTTGAATTCAGATGTTGCAAATTTTTTTAAAGTTTTGACTGTTTGTAAACTGAGAAACACTTACAAACATTTTAAACTATGTTGGAACCACAGAATAAGTTTATCTGGTCTGATTAAACAAGAACTGCCTTTTCATTTTCCCAAGACAGCCAAAGCTTATTCTTTACAATGCACAAAATTAGGGTTATATTTGACTGTCTTATTACATTAATCTTACATGTTCTCACATTCCTCAGTATTACATGGTTAAATCAAAACAATGTAACATTTTAAACCATGTGGTTCTGACTTAATTTTAAATGGCCAGATTACACATTTGGGAAGCTTCTTGTCTAATTTCAAACATAAAAGTGAAGAACTGGATAAAGTTTTAGTTCATGTCCCACCTCTATCTGTGTATAAAAATTAAAAAAAATAGTCCTACTGATCATAACAAATTATCACCTTATCAGACTTAAGCATTTTAAGGGCATTTCTAAAGATCAGACTACAGTCCAAGCGAGAAGAGGCAGAATAAAAAAGCGGAAATGGCAGAGAACTCGATATAGAAGCACTTTACACAGAACAGCGTATACCTGCAAGTATTTATGAATAAATTTTCCCCATTCCTGGTTTCAGATAAGTTCATGTTTTATTGTGGAACCAGCAACCCAGATGTATCTCCCTCATTTATGATTCATTTGCCTACCTATTCCAAAAGCAGTTCTGAACTGTAAGAGAAATGGGTGAACAACTTTAAAGGACAGAGTGGGAAGGCAATCCAATTCAGCTGAAAATGATTAATTAAGTTTGTGCTTTGAAGTCAATTTTACTCTGGTACAACAGGCTGCTTCCCTTGTTAAAGTATTTTTTTAAAACTCATTTGGATTCAAGGCATATGGCCAACAGGGAAAGAACTTAACAGAAGGTATATTTTGTCCAGTAAAACAAGGTTACTGTGAGTTTCAAAAGACATGAGTTTCAGTTTAGTTGGGATTCTTCTTCCTCTGAGGTATTATTAACTTGCAACAAGGTGTCCCCTCCTGGGGATGAGGTAGAGTGGAGGGGATAGAGGAACAGTGCACAAGAGAGTGTGCAAGAAAATAGTAGGATAAAAGTTCTCCTTTCATTGCTTTGTAAGTGAACTCCAGTACCTAAATCCATTACAGGTTATAATTTATTCTGTCTTGAGTGCCACAGAACACTTGCATGAACTTGCGGCATGAAACACTCCAGTGCATTTCCAGTGACTTTCAGCAGAGGACTGGTCCAGTAGTAGAGAAGCCCTTTCAAGGAAACACTATACTGACTTATCAGGAAAACAGACCAACAACACCCGTTATTAGCAGACGCACTCTGTGTTACAGAAGCACAGTGGCTCTTGATGTTAGAAACAAACACAAGACTTTATTCAAAGAGCTCCTCTAGAAGCTTACATGCACCAAAGCCCAGGCATGTAAGCAATGACAATGTGATTCACACTACTCAGAATAGCACAGCTGTTTTTCTGTATCCAGCAGCTGAGCTTTAGATCACGTAAAAGCAGCTTAGCGGCTACGTGACTATGCCCAGTGACGAAATGACCTCTTTCAGTTGACAAACTTCCCCTTGAATCATCGAGTTGCTGGTGCACAAGGACTAAAACTCTACTGCTAGGCTGCAGAATTGGCTGCATCTTTGACAGCAGAGACTCTGCTCTGTAACTGTAACAGTCCCTCTGCTGCACTCCCACACCATTCACTTGTCTTGCCAGCTTTGCAGAAGTTAAGAGGCATCAAGGGCAGTCACACCACTGCCTCCATTTTATGTGTTGAAGGAAATTCAACCTTGCGCAGGGTACCAGTATCTAGCTAAAAAGACTACGCTCTAACTTTGCCTGACATTGAGAAGTGACAGATAGTTCCGCTATAAGACAGGTGTCTTCCCTCTACAAAAATAAGGATTTTAACCAAAGTTACACCTCCAGCTCACTGCTCACTTAGTATTCAGCTTCAGATGGTACAACAGAACTATCTCATGGGTTGGTGTTATGCTAAATAGAATAAATATTGCCTCTCCACAGCATTATGACTATTACTGGCATATTAGCTGAAATATTACAGTCTTCATTTAAGCTATCAACAGTAGATGCTACTTTGCTAGCAATTGAAACAGCTACACTTCTATTATTTCCTATTACACAGCAGCAATGTCACTTAGCCTAGCTCTTTTCTGAAACACATTAAAGAATTTCCATTTTGTAGGAAATTTAATAGATACAGACTTCCAATATGAAACAGAAATTCCAGGTTTTGACCAGCTAGGAATGTTTTCATGAAATTCATTCCTAAATAAATTACTTTATGTTGACAGAAGTTATTGTCCTATCTCTCCTCTTACAATTTGGCATCAAACTAATATACAGAAACCAAAAAGCAGTTTGGACTGCAGAGGTAAGAACTACTCAGTTTCCCCAACCTCGACAGACTATAACCTGACAATGAAAACAACAGTGTCCAAAAGAAAAAGGGCACCATCCCCACCAGCCTTTTTTTTTTTTTAGTCAATGACTGCATTTCAATAATCACTGAATTTTCAATTAACCGAAGTATCTGTTTGTCTATATAAGAGGCACACAATTCCTCCAGAGGAGTGTAATTAGTTGTAGAGGCAAAGCGGTTTGTGTTTCCATGGGTTATATTCAACACAACTACTTCTTACAGTGATTTCAGTATGACATTAGCGTACCCTTAACATTTCAGAAAAACCAAGCATGCATTTTTACTGTGTGCTCACTACGTTTGAATCAGCCTGCATTTCAACACTGCACAAGGTACTTTTTACTGATCCCCCAGAAGTGTCTAATCTGTAACAATACTAACATTTTTTTTGAAAGAAAGAGAAAAACCTGTCAGTCATCCTCAAAGACTTCCTACATTTCTCCCAGGCAGATTCATTTCAGAAAGCATATTTTTTATGAAAAGCACATATACTTTAGATTAATGTATGCACAGAACCAACCTTTAATTTGGTTAAGGTATGCATATCTGCAATGAAATCCAACACTTCCCCAACATATTGCCTCATGCATTCCATTGCTGCTGTTCCGCACTAGAACATAAAAGAAATAAGTTTAAGTAGCAGGTTTTGAATACGTCCATGGCTTTGTCTTAATTTCTTGTTCATCAGAACACAATTTGTATGTATCAAGTTCTTTATTTTACTTCCTACTTAGATTACTTCAGCTAGGAATAGGTATTCTTTGATGTTTTTCTTCTCGCTGTAATATGCCCTTCTTATCTGATGATAACATAAAAAGAGCCCAGTCACTGTAGCTTCTTCATGCATCATAAAATCTCTGTGACAGCAAAATAAGATTGACTGATGAAACTCTCACCAGTTGACAAGTCATCCCAGAAAACAAAATTCAGTCATAGGCATAGATGCCCTTATGTTCACGTTAATTATGATGTAAAAAGACATTAAATGACTGGCTTCATGCATTTTATGTGTAAAACATCAATTAACTAAACCTCAATGAAATTTAAGTGTTACCTTTTTTTTTTTTCTTCTGGGATATTTCTGAAGCAAAATCGTTTAAAATACAGCATTCTAAAAGCATTTAAGCTAGTTACAATTTTCAAAATGGAAAACAAGGACTATAAGGGATAAATTAATTCCTTCATGAACTGCTCCAGTTTGATCAGAAAGGTGTAAGCATTGAGAACCAGCCTGTGACTGAGCAAGAACAACCTCAATGGGAAAACAAAAAGAAATCTGGTATTTCCTTTATCCCCACAGTACTAGTTTTCATAATCCTTGTCCTAGTGAGAAATGCAAATCTGGCCTTCAGCTAGTACAAGGTGTGCAAAGCAGTCAACAGAACAAAGCTGTCAGATTAAATAAATGCTTCAAACAGACTAGAGAACCCTGGAGAGAAGCTTTAAGAAGGTGATATGACTGACCCACTAGGTATCATATAAACTTCTGTTGATATATTAATAATCTGAAGATAACGCTAGCTAAATTTGAGAACTATAAATGCCTCATTCTGAGGGGCCAAGTAAAAGCAATGCTTAACTTCTGAGGCTAAATGATAAAATTATCTAATTAGGTAATCTTTCTGAAGTCACCAAAAGCTACTGTACCTAAAGTCACAGGTTCAGGGCAAAACACTGCAGTAAAGTTTACAGGGGAAAACTACTCTTCTTTGACCTCTATTTAATTACCTGCACTTTGAAGCACAGAGACTGATTACCCTATCTGACTATACAAAAGAACCAGATTTAGTTTTGATCACAAAATTATTAAGCCATACTTGAGCTTTAGTGGCTGAAGTTTGAGAAACTGCTAGCATTCTATTTCTAAGCAACTGACCAGGGCACTTCTCATTATGTATGTTAATATCAATCTACACGGTGCTGAACTATGCCACCTCCTGGCTTTTCAAATGCTATGCCTATCAGTTCCCTTGACAGAATAACAAACAGTAAAAGAAGGTCATTGGTACCATATCCTGCATCCACTTTATGTGGGCTAAGGGACCTAAAATACTGAATAACAGTTATAAAAGATATTATACTCAAACCTCTGAAAATAATGCTCAGTTGCAACAGAATTTTCACCAACCAAGATTTCCCTCCATCTACTCTGTTTCACTCAAGCAGCAGGCAGCCTGATTCTCTTTTTCTTCCAAAATGATCACTTTCCTAACATACCTTCTAACATCAAGGTTAGTCCACCTATTTAAAGCAAATATAAATCAAAATATTCTCTTGGGAAAAAAGATATTATTAAAATTTGCACTAAGAAAATCACACACTTCAGAAGATATATGGGAAAGATCCTATTAGGTCACTCCTAAAGCTGACAGACAGACATATAGGGAAATGAGTGTTCCTCAGCTTGTGAAGCAGACCCAGGCTAACCCTCATCCATCTGTTTGGGTACTCAGTCATGTGTGTCATGGAACAAGACCTCCTATTGTGTTATTTCCTAACACATTCACCAGGTGCATGTTCTCTGCCTGTGTAATTATGAGTACTGGTAATTTAGCTACACTCATCAGCAGGATATAGATGAATGCCTTATACATTACCAGAAAAATACCATTGAACTCCCTTCTTTAACCAGATAGTCTTTTGTGAGATTGAAGGCAATAGCTTGTGGCTTTCTTCCCTGCTACCACTTTTTGAGGCTTCAGCTGGTCTGTTCCCTACACAGAATCATAGATCTGCAGTTGCTGTCTTGAGCACAGACACTTGGCACTCCATCTAAGTCAGTCACATGGATAAAGATTATCAGTGAAAGTAAAGGAAGCAAAATGAAGTTCAGAACTTTTCCAACATTAATAAAAAGCAAGAAGCATCTCAACCTCTGCCTGCAATACAATTTGCCTATCAGAAAAGAAATGAAGCAAACAGAGCTGAATAAGATATACTGTTTAAAAAACAGAACCAAGAGGTGGGGTTTGATTTAGTACTTACTCCAGGCATAGAAGCAATCATCTGTTTATGCAAGATTGTTGACTCAGCTAGCTTTGTTCCGGCATCTGCACAAACAAACTAAGAAGAAATTAAAGACAAGTTATTTTTGAATTATTTTTGGAGGAACCTGAAGACACTAATAAGTTATTAATTACCTCATTAAAATCAGATCTCTTCTTGCTTTTATTCATGGTAATTTGCCTTTGGAGCTCTCTTTATAAACAACCTACTTAACTCATCATTATAAATGAACTAATTTTAATGAAAAAAAAATCTGACTTTAATGTGCTTACTTAACACATATATGTGGTGTAGAAGCAATTTGAAGGATATTATGTAATAAATAAGATTTTCTTTATGAGCAAAAACATGTATCTTTGCTATTCCTTGCATATATCAAATGTTCTTCATTCATTATAGACTAAACCATGACAGAGGACGATGAAGGCAGCATGCCATGTCCTTCACTGTGATAGTACATTTTCACTGAAGTTCTATATGAACAATTTTGAAGTATTGGTATTTGAAATACTGGTATTGTGTAGTATAACTTCTGCATAAAACAGGTCACAATACTACAGAAATACAAGCTCTTCCTGAAGGAAGGTCAGCATCATTCTTTTCTAGTAAAATATGTCTATTTGTTTTTCTTATTTTCCTTGCCTTTTTCTTTTTTCCTTATTTCCAAATCCCTTGACCCAAAATCTCTGATGTCTACATCATCCATATGTTAGATCTACTGTTACTAAATCATTATAAGCTTCAATAATGCATCGGACATGCTGGAGATGATTTGCTTGTTCCTGAAACTTGTTGTCCTAATACTCTATCTTTACTTGAGCAATTTTTGTCCATAGTGATGCAATGTAACTTTCTGAGAAAGAGCAGACAAGAAAGAACTGTAAAACTAAGGTCTAAGTCTTAATTAATAAATGAAAGTTAATACCATAGTACTTTCACTAACTGAGACACATATTGACTACACAGCTTGTTTTACAGTTGTCTAATGCATGTGTGTTAGCAGTCCTCTCATAGACTGACTGATGCTCTTGAAAATATTTCCAAATATCCTTTAGAGATCTAAAATTTACCTTCAAACTTCCACAAGCTTTACTGTTCAATGACAGATTCAATCTCAACTCAGACTGCCTACCAAGACTTGAGAACTACTCAACCTATGCCTTGACAAAGTGTCTGCTCTTTGAGATAAATATCAGAAAGACATACATGAGTTTAGATTAATAATCTAATTAGGTATCCTCAAATATAGACCTGGCTCCAATTGACTCTTCTTCTGGTTAGAATTTATTTTACACCAGAATAAGCTAAATGGAAACAAAACAGGAATCTAACCCATTTCAGCTGAGAGATGGCCTGGTCCTCTTTTGTACTGCAGCTCTAATTACATGGGAAGTAGAAGAAAGCCTTAGAGTTATGGGCTCTATCAATCCAGTGGACAGCTGAGTCTTAATTCAAAAAGCAACCACGACTCTCTTACTTCTTTAAAAAGAAGGACCATTAAATTAACGGACTTAGGCAAATAGATGACAGATTTTCTCCTAATGCACCCTATCTCAGAAAGAACACTTATGATACTGGGTCTGCTGGACAATAGATGTTGTTTTCCTGTGTGATGGATTTCTCAGTCAAACATTTTTATGTCAGTTACAGTTCTCTTGTACTACATCAGCTGCAAAAAAGGACCATGATTCCCTGAAGAATCTGGCTGACTATCTTTAGTATCTGCCAGTGAGTTCAGTGCACTGCTACAGACATTGTACAGCACTCACTATGTAAGTCAACAAAAAACCCTTGCCAAAGAAATGTCATTTATTTGGGACAACACTTTCTTTTAAGGCAATAATAAGAAGTAGCAGCCAAAGCAACCTTTACTGGTCTCCTATAAGCTTTCTACATCTTCTTCACAAAGGAGTTTGGGTTAAATAACAGATATTAATTTATATGTGAAAAACAGCTGAAAAACCCTGTTCTGTTTCTAATTAACAATTATGCCTTGTTTAGCTTAATTTTGTCATCATCAAACTGCCAGTTCCAAGTATCCTTCCTAAAGTTGCAATGCAGTAAAAAGAGAATGTGGAAACCAAACTCAAAATGAAAAATTTCCTACATTTCTGGTCTAATTCACTGTCATTCATGTTGTCTCCCTCTGCAAATACTGCAATGGATTAAGACATCACTGGCAAGAGATTTAATTCTAGCCATATGTAAAAAAAAAAAAAAAGGAAAAATACCCCCTCACTGCAAAAAGATGAGAAATGGGCAAATAATTGCCATGCCTCTTACTAGTATTGTCTGCTGAGATACAGCTGCAAAATAACATCTAAATGGGAATGTCTGCTAACTGCAGTGAATTATCTAGATACCATAATCTACAATTATACCTCCATTCATTAAAACAGAGTTTTTAAAACATCATCTTATAAAATCTTATCTTATTAAATATGTTACTTTAATTCCTCCTATTCGGTAATTTATGAATCTGATCACATAAAGTGGAACCACTAGATATACACTGCTTTACATTGGCTGAAGGTCCAGCCCAGAATAGGAGTCACCTAAACAAAACAGATGAGATACACTGAACCTTAGAGCCTGAAGGAACAAACAAATCCTAATGAGACACTAATATAATCTGAAGTCAATGGAAATCCTGAAGATGTGTGCTGGTGAAAAATGAGTGGGAGAAAAGTACTGGGAAACAAAATGCTGGGTGAAGAAGCAGTTCCTATGGAAACCCATGGAACAACAGCATGCATATCATGACTTTCATTTGGCGGGACAAATCAAGGAGACAGACTTTCTGTGCCCTTTATCATCCAAGTCACCTATGCAATGACTGGGGTGATCTAGTTAAAATTCTCATTCTTTGTAAAGTGGTTAAAATTCACTCTCGTCTTAGCACTGATGTCAACAGTGACACTGATCGCATCATGTAACCTGGATGAACGTGGGTGTCAAATGTACATTCCTAGGAACCCCTTTGTTAATCAGCCCACGACTAATCTATCATTAAAGTGCTCCTACCTCCTTTGTTATCCTGAACATTTTTACTGCATCTCTGTTCTCTGTGCGCTGTCTATATAGAATCTTGTACACAGGCTAACATGTCCAGGGGGATGTGACTGTCTTGCAAGTTAAAACCACTTTTGTTTGGTGCTATGTTAACTCTGCTATAGCTTTATGGATTCCTGTTAAATTAACAGCCAGTGTACACACACTGTCTTTGATGCATACCTCTAAGAGCTGGTTTGCAGACCTGTAAGAGGAACTGTCACTATCAAACTGAAGGCAATCTGAAAAGTGAAGACTTGCTCTGAAATGGTTCACTGTGGGTGCAGAGGCAGAACATAGTGGGGTGAGCAGGATGAAGGCTTTGTACGGAAGACAGGTTCGATGGAAAGACAGGCACCACCTTTAACTTTCCAGTCTTCCTTTGCTTGCCCCATCACTAGTGTCCCCTGCCATCCTGTTTGTCTGTATTGATGAGGTGTGTAAAATGCAATAGGGCAGCTATATGCACAAGACGTAATAACATAATTCCCTTTTCTCAAGGAGAAAAACGAATAAGAAAGAACTTGGGGGCTATTTTTCAAACACAAAATGATGCTGACAAACTGTTGGCTAAAAGGGAGAGACAAAACAAGGCCGGGTTGGGCAGAGTTTTGAGCAGCCTGGTCTAATGGAAGGTGTCTCTGCCCATGGCAGGGGAGCTGGAACTAAATGATCTTTAAGGTCCCTTTCAACCCAAAACATTCTGTAATTCCGTGATTCAAAACCACACAATTTGAGTTAACATTGTAGCAGCTTTGTGTGGTAGAGGTAAACCATTCCCTTCATTCTATTCATGATACCAGAAAAAAAATAAAACAATCAGATACATATGTGGTTTTTACTACTAGGTATCTTAAATTACAACGGTGCTTAAGATGGGCTTAGTGGTTACTATGGTTTTTAAATTCAAGAGGCTGTTGAATGATTCAGACCACATACTACTGAGGGCTGCCAATTTGCAGAGTCAATGGGAGATGTACTCATCATGCCTCCAGTAGGCATCAATGGCAGATGGTCTGAATACAACCCCTATTCTTTACCACTGACTGCATAAAACCAGAAGCTGGCTGCTTTGGACAGCAGGAAATATGAATCACTTCATCAGCCTCTGAAAGAGAGACATCATAAAAGGCATTGAATCCACATTAGATGCTG
This sequence comes from Coracopsis vasa, assembly GCA_026283785.1. Taxonomy (NCBI): domain Eukaryota; kingdom Metazoa; phylum Chordata; class Aves; order Psittaciformes; family Psittacidae; genus Coracopsis; species Coracopsis vasa. Next base: position 1,786 of record JANHGB010042822.1, on the reverse strand, counting down.
TTGTGTAAGATACAAATATATCCCAAAGTGAATATAGCATATGGGAACAGTGCTAGGAGGAAAACCCAGGCAATTATCATTTCATCCTTATCCCATAAAGATAATGTAAGAAAGAGTTTTGCTTACTGTGTCTATCAATCAGGCAATTGGCTCAATGTGAAGGACAAGCGTTTACCAGTTAAATGCCACTGCCAAAACTGATGTGGTGTGTTTGTACTCTCAAATGAGGAATTCAGGATTGACTAGACTATGGGATTGTCACCCTTTAGGGTAGCCATAGGACTGAGCAATACAGTGGAGCAATGCATAAAAAATGCTTTATTCTGTAATACAGAAGAAGTTAGTTCAAGTCAGCTAACACTGATGCACACAGTATCAAGCTGCATCACTGCATCCCTTAGATAGAAAGAGGTTGGAGGTTGGTGGTTGTTAAGTTATTTGACAGTCTTGGATGGGACTGAAAAAAGAAGTCTGGGCTTCAAAAAAGAAAAAAAGAAACCAAACCAGGCAAATTTCTGCTTTTTAGATTAAAAATGGATTTAACAAAATAACAATTTACTACCAGAAGAAAATAAACCAAGTGTTATTCTTCCCTGTCCCAACTTCTTCCCCTAATACTGATGGCATAATAAATATTTTCAGAGTTATCCTAACTGCTATATAATTTCACTTGTCACTATTATTTCTCTGTCAAGAGGCAACCACTCACTTATTATGAGTAATGCATGAGTACCCAAAAGAAAACGAGCCCATAGTAAGCTATATGAAGCTTTGACCCCATAATGGGAGGGGAAAGAGTAAATGAAGCTGTTGTGCTGGGAGCATTATGAATGTTCTACATAACTAACATATTCCTTGAACCTTATGGAGTTCTTTTATGCTGGTCCCCTGTCATTTAAAGTTACTAAACACATATAATGGTTAGCTCATTATAAACAACAAGAGCAGACTACCTATGAACAAAATCGACAGACTTCAGTAAATCGTTTTTGTGGAACAGGCTTGTGATCCCAAACAGTGCCACACTTGGCATTTTGGAGGCAGAAAGTTTTTCACAGCTTTGTATCTTACTTCTTCAGATTTTCCTATGAAAAAGCTAGCTTAACTCCTACCTTCATTTCACAGAATCAGAGGAATAGAAATATTGTCTATGTATTCTTTGCTGGAAAACTCCATTTTAAAAGAGAATGGCCTTCAGGGACTGGAGACAGCTTACTGCCTGCCTGAACAGAGAGAAATTGAGTTTTCTCCCATGATCAACTAGCACCCCTTCCCACACAGACTGCTCACTAGTTTTGAGGTAATGATATGAAGACAAGGAAGCAGCTGCCTCACTGGGATAGCTGCTGCCTTATGTGAAGCTAAATGGACTTAATAATCCTTATGGGTCCCAAAGCAAGATACATTCTATGATCCTCAAAACATCAGCAATCATGCACAGACAGGTCAGTATCGCTCTGGGAAATGTAGATTCCAAATTTAGTTTCTGTCCTGGTTTTAGCTAGGATTGAGTTAATTTTCTTCCCAGTAGCTGGTACAGAGCTGTGTTTTGGCTTTAGTTTGAAAATTAGTCTGAGAATAATGTTGATAACATACTGATGTTTAAGTTATTGCTAAGTAGCACTTACCCTGATCAAGGTCTTGTCAGTCTCTCATTGTCTGCAGTGAGAAGGGGCACAGGAAGCCAAGAGGGAGCACAGCCAGGGTAGCTGACCTGGGCTAGCCAAAGGGATGTTCCATATCACAGATCATACTCAGTACATAAACTGGGGGGAGTTAGCCAGAA